>JAODAL010085253.1:0-10649 GCA_025379985.1 Phyllomedusa bahiana
ATGTGAAAAAGAGGGGAACCCCATTCTTTTTTTTTTACATTTTTTTTTATCAAAAATTGCTGTTTATAGATTTTTAATAAATAATTACAAATTATTTTTCCCTCCATTTCACCTTGCCCCGCGGGTTCTTTCACCTCGGGTTGCTGCATCTTCTCATCTCCATTGGGGCTATTGGGCGCACAGCCATACGTGATTTAAAGGGCCAGCAGCACCAATACATTTTTCCCCCCCCACCCAATCATCCTTCAAAGGATTTTAAAAATACCCCAATCAACAATCCTTGCCCAGTTTTGGGTCATTCCTTTGTGTTTTCTACGCTGTTTTTTCTTGTTGTTTTACTGTTGTGAAATTTCCTGGCTAGTCCCTGACTTGCCTTCCCCTGCCCCCTCCCCCCCTATTGCTCTGCCCGACTATGTTCGCCTAAAATTTTCCAAAAAACAGCTTTTTGGGTTACATAGGCTATCACTGGGGAAAACCCCCATTTGGGCACGATTTGGGGGGATTCCCACAGCCAAGACCTACGATTTTGTGGCAAAATTTGGGTGAAACGGGGCCCCTTCAAGGTCCAAGCAGATCCACCTCCTGTGTAGGTGACAGACGTGACATATATATAAAAAAGTCCTATAAACAAAAAAAAAAGCAAACAGAAGCTGACAAAAATTGATAGTAACCAAATTGAAGATCAATAAAAATATATGGGGGCTCAAGGGGGTCATAAGGTGCTGTCTATGATCAAAATACTTTTTGGATTCAAAAATTCAGAAATCGAGAACCATTTACCAATTACATGTCACGGTTATGCCACATCTCTCCTTTGGACCACGGAAGTCCCTGTGTCTCACTGTGTCTCCCCCTTCTTACCCCTGTCCCTACTCAGGTGAACCCCCCGGGCCCCGGAGCAGCTGCCATGCTAAGTTTGACTCCCTATCCCTTTCTTGCTCCTGGCCCTTTTGGGGCTGGCCCGTACACCCCTTTAGGGAGCGCATGCGTTCTTTTGTGATTTAAAGGAAAAATACCCTAATTACCTGTCCAATGAAAGGGCCGCCCATAGGGGAGTACAGGGGTACTGCCTAAAGGGCCCGGACAATGGTTTAAACAAGGGGGGCCCCTGGCAGGGCCCCCTTGTTTTTACGTATCAAAAAAGGCCGAGCACGCACTGATCGGGGCCCCGCCCCGATCGGGGCCCCCCGCGCCCGGGAAATCTGGGGCTACCCCGCGGCCCCTATGATCGGGGCCCTCGCGGCCCGATAGTGATCGGGGCCCACCCCGGCCCCCTAAGTCGGGGGCCCCCAGGGCCCGGGAGCTTGGGGCCCACCGCGGCCCGCTACTGATCGGGGCCCGCCGCGGCCCCGTTGGCAGTGAACTGGGCAGCGGCGCCGTGAAGTTTCTTCACGGTGCCACTGCCTCTCCTTGACCACACAGCCTAATAACTAATAGGCTGTGCGGCCGACGAGCTTTCCCGGGAAAAGCGCCCCCCGTGCTGGGGTGATGACGCACAAAAGCAGGTCGAGGCAAAAGAGAAGGGCGCTTGCCGTGGGGAAAGAGAATAGGTAATAAAGTGTTATTTTTTTTTATTAAACCGTCTGCGGGGCCTATATACCTCTTGAGGAACCTATTCCCCGCCTGAGGGGGGGCATATACTGCTTGAGGGACCTTGTGCCTGCCTGGGGGAGCATATCCTGTTGAGGGGGCCTATACCATCTGCTGAGGGGCAATACCTGCTTGGGGGGCCTATAAACCCTCTGCCCGGGGGAGCAATACCCCCCCCTTGAGGGGGGCCCATGTACTTGCCCGAGGGGGCCAATACCACCCGCCTAGGGGGCATATTACCTGCCTGAGGGGCCCCGTAAACACCTGCCTGAGGGGACTGATACCCCCTGCCCAGGGGGCCTATATTCCACCCGCCTGAGGGGGCCTATATACCACCGCCTGAGGGAGCCTATTTAACACCTGCCTGAGGGAGCATATACCCCCCTGCCTGCCTAGGGGAACTATATACCACCTGCCTGCCCAGGAGCCCCTAATTTCCTCCCTTTCTGAGGGAGCCATACATACCCGCCTTATGAGGGGGCCCTTATACCTGCCTAATTAGGGGGGATAAGAGCCAACTTTCTGAAGGACATTACCATAAATAAGGGCTTTTGAAAATGAGGATTTAAGTTGTGTGTGGAAATTCTGCAGAGACTTTGGGGCCAAAGAATCATCCTGGGTTTGGGCCAAAAAAAAAAACAAGGGGGAAAACTAGCACTTCCTTCCTCACGGTTCCTTCCGGCGACTCGGGTGAAATGGCTCTGTTGGGTCCCCCGGAAGAATATTAAATACGTAGCGGGAAGCATCCCGGGGGTCGTCCCTGCATCCATCTCCCGGACAGGTAAGAGGGCACACCATTCATCTTACAAGTAGTATTTGGGGGGGCACATAGTTTTCGCGTAACTCTTTTCTTTCCGTTGGTTTGCCCCCTCAGAAATTTTTTGTCCAACTTTTTTCAAATACAGAAAGTTTTTTCGGATGTAGGTTTACTTACGAAGGGCGACCTACTAACCCAACTATCTACAGGAGGGGGGGCACATACAAGACGAAGCAACATTTATAGCTTCATACGGCAAATCCAGGCCATTACTGCTGGAACAGGTAAGCCATGTGGAGGGGGTTTTGGGGGCCCACAGGGATTTGATCTTGGGGGGCCCCCCCCTCTGTACATGAAAATATTCCCCGCCTTTTGGACAAAATGCGCCCATTTTCCCACATAATACGTGTCAAACAAACGTTTTGTGTAGTACAATGAAAGTAGCACAATCGTCTATCGACATTCGTCTATCGCACATATTGTCTATGCAATATCATTCTGTCTAGCTATAAACAGGGGGCTAAGTAGCCCACCCAAATCCCCGTCCCCCACATACAATATTCCCTCCACCCACATACACTACCCCCCTCCACCCACATACAATATCCCCCTCCCCCACATCCCCCCCCCCCCAAATAAAATAGCCCCCTCCCCCCACATACAATATCCCCTCCACCCCATACAATATCCCCCTCCACCCACATACAATATCCCCCTCCACCCACAAAAAATATCCCCCACCACCCCATCAATATCCCCCCCCACCAAATTTTACAATATCCCCCCACCCACTTAAATATCCCCCTCCACCCACATACAATATCCCCCTCCACCCACTACAATATCTCCTCCCCCAATACATATCCCCCCCCACCCACTACAATATCCCCCTCCACCCACAACAATACCCCCCTCCACCCACATAAAAAATTCTCCTCCCCCCACTACAATATCTCCCTCCACCCCATAAAAATCCCCCCACGTTTCCCTGGTCACCCCCCTATCCAATATAAAGTAAAATAACCCTAAAAATTAGGGACTCCCGAGACGCCTATCTGAGGGTCTTCTTTTTCCTTTTTCTGCATCCTTTCCCAAAACCGCCAGTTGACTTGTCTGGCCCCCAGCTACCCCTGAAAAAATTACACACAAAAAATTTAAAAACCCCATTTTCCAGCACCCTCTTTTCTATTCCACCTCGTACAAACTGCCCAGGGGGGGAGAGCGGGTACAACCAAATTAGAGGCCTATATCCTAAAAGGGGGTTTGGAAGGGGGGGAGAGGGCAACCCCCCCGGAGATAATGCTACAACTACGGGTGCTGCCCCTCAATTATATTACCAGGGAGGTAAAAAGACCCCTAGGTAGGTAGGGGAAAAAAGCAAGGCCCCCTCGTAGGGAGGTGGGTTTTTTTCCCAGTTTTGGTAACTTAGGTATTAGGGTCCCCTTTATATAGGGTGCAAGCAGTTAGGGACCCCCCTTTTGGTGTATAAGGGGTTAGGCTTCCCAGAATATATAACAGGGATTAAGGCCTCTTTAGGTAGTTTGAGGCGTTTGGGGCTCCTTTAGGGATTTTACAGTAGTTAGGGCCTCCCTTTTGCTAGTGTGCAGGAAATCGGGCCCCCCTTTAGTACGTGTAGGTATCGGCCCTTTAGATTTAGGTTAGCCCGGGCCCCCCTTTGTGTCACCCCCCCGTAGGGAGTCGGGGATCCCTTTAGTCAAAGGGTTCCTTTAGGTACCCCGGGCCCCCCTTTTTTTCGGGCCCCCCCTTTTGGGAGTCAGGGGCCCCCCAGGGCCCCCGAATACCCGGGCCCCTTGAAGATAGCCGGCCCCCTGAGGTACCAGGGGCCCCCTTAGGGACCAGGGCCCCCCCTTGTAGCCAAAGCCCCCCCATATCAGAACCACCCTATAGTCAAACCCCCCTATAGTCAAGCCCCCCCCGTAGCCAGGACCCCCCCGTATCAAGGGTCCTTTGTTGCCAGGGGGCCCCCCTTTTATCAGAGCCCCTTGTGCCAGGCCCCCCTTGTATTTAGAGCCCCCCTTGTACCAGGGCCCCCCCTTGTAGTCAGAGTCCCTTGTACCAGGCCCCCCCTTTTAGCCCCAAACCCCTTGTAGCCCGGCCCCCCTTTATCAAACCCCTCCCTGTAGTCAGAGCCCCCCCCTTGTCGAGCCCCCCCCTTGTACCAGGCCCCCCCTTTTACCAGGACCCCCCTGTAGCCAACCCCCCCCCTTTTTTTCAGGCCCCTTAGTCAGAGCCCCCCCTTTTAGTCAGAGCCCCCCCTGTAAACAGACCCCCCCCGTAGTCAGAGCCCCCCCGTAGCCAGGGCCCCCTGTGTCAAACCCCCCCTTTTGGGCCAGAGCCCCCCCCGTAGCCGGCCCCCCCTTTTACCAGGACCCCCTGTAGTCGAGCCCCCCCTTTTAGCCACACCACCCGTAGCCAGAGCCCCCCCTTTTACCCGAGCCCCCCTTGTACCAGGACCACCCCCTAGTCAGAGCCCCCCCTTTAGCCAGGGCCCCCCTTTGTGCCCGGGGCCCCCCTTGTATCAGGGCCCCCCCTTGTAGCAGGGCCCACCTTTAGCCAGAGCCCCCCTGTAGTCAAACCCCCCTTGTAGAGGGCCCCCCCCTTTTAGCCACGCCCCCCTTGTAGCCACGCCCCCCTTGTAGCCAGACCCCCCTTGTACCAGGGCCCCCCTTGTAGCCGGGCCCCCCGTTGAGTCCTGGCCCCCCCCGTAGTCAGAGCCCCCCTTTTAGCCAGAGCCCCCTTGTAGCCAAGGGGCCACCCTTAGCCAGACCCCCCTGTACCGGGGGGCCCCCGTACCGGGCCCCCTGTAGCCAGGGCCCCCCTTTTTATCAGGGCCCCCCCTTTTAGCCAGGGCCCCCCCTTTTACCCCGGCCCCCCCCTTTTAGTCAGGGCCCCCCCGTATCAGCGCCCCCCCGTACCAGGCCCCCTTGAGTCGGGCCCCCCTTGTAGCCAGGGCCCCCCTGTAGCCAGGCCCCCCCTTTTGCCGAACCCCCCCTTTACCAGGGCCCCCCCTTGTTTGCCCCGGGGGCCCCCGTTATCAGGGGCCCCCCGTAGCCAGGGCCCCCCCCTCTTTAGTCCGGGCCCCCTTTAGCCGGGCCCCCCCGTAGTCAGGCCCACCTTGTAGCGAGCCCCCCTTGAGCCAGGGCCCCCCCTTGTACCAGGGCCCCCCTTAGCAGAACCCCCTAAGTCAAAACCCCCCTATAGTCAGAGCCCCCCTTTTAGCCGGGCCCCCCCGTAGTCAAAAAGTCCTTTTTGCCAGGGGCCCCCTTGTGTCAGAGCTTTTCCCCTTTTACAGGGGCCCCCTTGTTCAGACCCCTTTAGCCCGGGCCCCCCTTGTATCAACTCCCTTTTTAGCCCGGGCCCCCCCGTAGCCAAACTCCCCCTTTTAAAACCAAAGCTCGTTGATCAGAGCCCCCCCTTTAGTCAAGCCCCCCCCGTGCAAGCCCCCCGTACCAGGACCCCCCCTTTTAGCCGGACCCCCGTACCCAACCCCCCCCCCTTTTGTCCGGGCCCCCCCCTAGTCAAGCCCCCCTTGTAGTCAAGCCCCCCCCGTAGTCAAACCCCCCCCGTGTAGTCAGGCCCCCCCCGTAGCCAGGGCCCCCTGTAGTCAGAACCCCCCCTTTTAGCCAAGCCCCCTTGTAGCAGGACCCCCCCTTTTAGCCAGGACCCCCCTTGTCAGGCCCCCCTTACCCGCACCACCCGTACCCGAGCCCCCCCCTTTTAGCCCGAGCCCCCCCCTTTAGCCAGGGCCACCCCCGTAGTCAAGCCCCCTTGTAGCCGGGCCCCCCCCGTAGCCCCGGCCCCCCTTGTAGTCAGGGGCCCCCCCTTTTAGTCGGGCCCACCTTGTAAACCCGAGCCCCCCCGTAGCGAGCCCCCCTTTTAGCCAGGGCCCCCCCCTTTTAGCCAGCCCCCCGTTTGGCCAGGCCCCCCTTGTGCCAGAAACCCCCCCCTTTTAGCCAGGGCCCCCCCCGTAGTCAAACCCCCCTTGTAGTCAAGCCCCCCCCCGTACCAGAGCCCCCCCTTTTAGCCAGGGAAACCCCCGTGCCAGGCCCCCTTGTAGCCAGGGGGCCCCCCTGTACCAGGGCCCCCTGTAGCCAGGGCCCCCCCTTGTGTCAGGGCCCCCCCCTTTCCAGGGCCCCCTTGTAGCCGGGGCCCCCCTTTTAGTCAGGGCCCCCCCCCGATCAGGGGCCCCCATTGTAGACAGGGCCCCCCTTTGAGACAGCGCCCCCCGTGTAGCCTGGGCCCCGCCTGTAGCCAGAGCCCCCCTTGTAGCCAAGCCCCCTTGTAGCCGGGCCCCCCCCCTTTTGCCAGGGCCCCCCTGTATCAGGCCCCCCCGTGCCCGGGCCCCCCCTTTTAGTGGGCCCCCCCTTGTAGCCCGGGCCCCCCCCCTAGTCAGAGCCCACCTTGTACGACCCCCCTTGTAGCCCGGGGCCCCCCTTGTTGCCCGGGCCCCCCTGTAGTCAGCGCCCCCCGTACCAGGCCCCCCCTTTTAGCCAGAGCCCCCCCCCCTGTAGTCAGAACCCCCCCCCCCCCGGGAGCCCAGAGCCCCCGGGAGTCAGGCCCCCCTTATCAGCGCCCCCCTTGGGGATTTAAAAAAAAAAAAAAAAAAAAAAAAATCATTTAAACCTGGCTCCGCCCCCGCCCGCTCTGCCGCCCCCCGGCTCCGTAGGCGTCCTGCAAAGGCGGGCGGGGGAGTGACGTCACCGCCGCCGCCTGCACAGTAGGGGCCGGCGCCCGGCAGGCTGAACCCCTAGGTCTTCAGCCTCCCGGGGGATCAGGGAGCGACGCTGGGGCGTGTGCTCCGTACACTGCGCAGCCCGGGATCGGGACTTTAGCCACGGCTACCGGGCCGGTCCCGGGGCCTGGGGGATGCGGGTCCCGGCGCTCAGGGCCCCGGATGCGGGAGGGGCCCCCCGGGGACGAGGGCACTGCTCCCCGGGGCCCCCACGGCTTCGGGGGGCCCCCCGGGGGATCCCCCGGGTCCCCCGGCGGCCCAGTCCGACCGGGGTAGAGCACTTTAAAAGGGGTTTATGAGCCTAAAGTGTCGTTTGTAGCTAAAAAGTGCTAAATCTATACCCGCAGTGGACTGGTTAATAAATAGGCGCTTCTACACTTTTTTATATGTGCACAAAAATTTGGGTGTCTAAACCCCAAAAAATCATACTGTTGCCGAATGTGTCTTTAAATATCAATAGTAAGGTTCCACAAAATAAACCCATTCACCCGATTTTTTTTTTTTTTTGGGCGGGGGGCTAGGGGAGCCCAACATTTTGGCTGTAGGGGGGCCCTGAAATTCCTAATGGGGGGCCCCTGAATGACCTTGACCCCCGGTGATTTAAGGAACTTCCTGCCTTTTGCTCCAGTGTCAGTTCATTGGTTTCTTCAGGATCTGACCCCTGTCTACTTGTGGTTTTCTGCTAGCAGCATTAACCTGTTAACTCTTTGGGTTTTTCCCGGCTTATCATTTTGCTTTTTGTACCAAATTTTACCTGTCTGGGATTTTCTACAAGTCTCGGTTGCACCGCTTTTTACCCACCCTCTGCTGTACCCCCGTGTCCCTACATCCACACTTTTCTTTCACTGCGAGTGTCACATCAGGGATAGTGGGCCTGGGGGTTTCCCGCAGCTGATTTTTTTTCAGCCCTTTCGGTTCTGCCCAAACTGGGGGCCCCCTAGTTCCCCCTCTTGGGGTGGTCTTTCTATACCACTTTTCGAGTAGCCCGAGGATCCCCCCATCTAACCGGTGTCCGCCATTTCATACTAACGACCCCCATCCTTCTTTTAACACACAAATTACATTGGGGCACTACAAAATACAGGGCCAAATTAAGGGAGGGTTCAGAGGGGAATTCCCCCTCAGAACCCCCTCTCCCCGCTCCCGGCCCAATTTTAGTTTCTTTCTCTCTTTATTTACCCAATCTCTACTACATTCATGACCATTTTTTATTAATAACCTAGGGACTACAATGAATCAGAAAGGTCTGTTGGAAAATTGAATATTGCCAAAAAAAATTCAGTTTGTGTTTAAATTTATAACTTTCTCAGTTAACCCCCGGTGGTCAATATTTATTTAGGTACTGTATGCACTAGTCACCTCTACCTCCTTGGAAAAATAAGATTCCCTTGATTGCTGATGGCAAACCTATCCATCCAAACCAATCTGAAGAGAGATGAAGATGCTTTCTTGTTTGATTCTCTAAGTCTGAGGGGATTTTTAGTTTGGCTATCTCTGCCACTCCCTTAGACTTTGGTTTATAGAGTCACATTCCTGTGTGGCCACTTATCCTATATATAAAATTTTAAAAGGAGTCCGGTAAAGGCAATATTTCCAGAGGTGACATGAGGCCACCAACAATTTTTTTTTCGGCCAGGGTTGTCCATCACCCATCATCCATATGGCCCTGAATGGACTGAGAGAATCCCGGGCAATGGTGTCTACTAATGTGTTCCAGTTACAATCACACTAAGGATAAATTTGCACAGAAGATTTTAACAAGGAATTTGACATGGTTTCCATGTTGGATACGTCATTAAAATCCTTGTGTAACCTGATGGCCAGTCCATGCTGCAGTACACACAACGATCTGTGAACATCAGATTTTAAATGGTTCAGAAAAAAAAGGATAGACATTTCCTATCTTTTGAGGGGATTCTCACTGAATTCCTGGATGTCCAAATAAGAGGGCGAATTCCGTCTCTTAAAGTAAAATCCTTGGCAAATATCTGAGTTTTGAGTCTTCTAAGGAAAACAAGGGATTTTTCCCAAACTGGAAAAGTTCGACATGTGAACACACCTTGATATTCTGTTTTAAAAAAGTTTTTGGAATTTAAAGCTAAACACAACTACAGGAGAGGCAAAGATGCCTTCAGGCCAAACAATATATAAAATATAACTTTTATTATTACGTATAAAAGAAGAGAACCTATTAATTCCCTAAGCAATTTATAATGAATACAAAGATAAGTATATTGTGCATATGTCACATGTTGTATTTTAATCCTATTTGTGCTGCACAAAGCAGAACGAAGCAAGTCCGCCGGACCTTAGGACAGAATTCCTCCTATTGGGATAAAAACCCAAAAAGTGACGGAAAACCAAATAAGCCATCCACTAGACAGTCTGCTCACATACAAGAGACCCGGGATGAAGCCCCAAGTGCCTATAGTTGCCCACCTATAACCCACAACGGGAGATCCTACGAAGGATTGCTAAGAAACTCCATCCTGTACCTCATAGGGACAACAGACTCAAAGAAATATTCCCAGTCCCCCCTTTACTTTCCTTTCGGGAACCACCAAACCTGCGACAAATTATTGTCCGGAGCGACCTGAAGGCCCCAACTGAAAATGCATCCTCAACCTGCCTGCAAAACAAGTGCTAGACATGTAGGCACATCCACACCGCCTGACAGTCTCTATGTAGGAAAAACAGGGCAGAGATTTGAGCAGATGATGAACTCACATCAATTTATTTACTATCACTAACAGCAGAACCAATCTCCCAGTGGCCGCACATTTCTCTGGAGAAGACCGCTTTATTGAAAATTTCTGGGTTGTGGTGTTAATGTTACATTTCAAGACAAAGAGGAAGGAATGGAATTTTAACTAATGCAAAAATTTAAAACTCTTAATTTGGGGTCAGTGTCATGCTAGCTTCATGTTGCCCTATGGATTGGTCTGTCTGTGAAAGCCACAAGCCCCCCCCTGACAGCAAACACATAACATCAAGTGTTAATGATTCTCTTGTCACACCTCACAAGTTTGAGGATTGTTTATTTCTTAACCTGTTGCAGAAAAAACTTGTCTGCTTATATTATTATTAATCTTCAGAAAGAGTATTTACGGCACTCACCCAACTTCTTCTGCAAAAATCCTTTTATTGGAACATAAAATCAGGGAATCGGCACATTTCACAAACACAGCCAACAGCCGTTTCACGTTTCCCCCGACGCTTTCTTTAAGGGATGACCAAAGCATGAGAAAACCTCGGAGGACGTGAAACGGCTGTTGGTGTGTTGTGAAATGTGCCGATTCCCTGATTTTATGTTCCAATAAAAGGGTTTTTTCCGAAAAAGTTGGTGAGTGCCGAAATACTCTTTCTGAAGATTGAAATTTCAAAATTTTGCTACTTTTCTTTTTACTGGGGCACCACCCGTCTGCATTAAAAGGACACGTTCAATACCCCTATTGTAACGCTGTGGTAGGGATCCGCTGGGCCCACCGCAAAGCATGGGAAGCCCACGCCAGGGAACGGAAACTAATTGAACCCGGGTTTTTTCCCAAC
>JAODAL010085254.1:0-10649 GCA_025379985.1 Phyllomedusa bahiana
CACAAACCCCATCGTCTTCCCCCTCGTCCACGATGAAGCGCTCGCAAAACAAATTCTGCGGGAAAAACCCGGGTGGATCCCAATGTCGTCATCACATCATCATCAACACAGGTGCTTGGTCGTCCTGACTTTTTCATCCAGAAGCTGCGGGCCCACAAGCAAGGGGGACTGCAAAAGGGGTTTCCGACCGCCCGGGAATTTTTTCCGATTGGCCCCGGGTTCCTTCACCTCCTCTGAAGGCAAACAGTAACTGGGGGTCAGAGCAGACTAAATCAACCTCTTTATCTTTTTTAAAATCCCTTTTTGACCCCAACCGCATTTTTTAAACAAAAAGTCTTCAAAACAATGGGGTTATCCACAGTGGGGGGTAAAACGAGTTACATTTGGGGTTTCTTCAAAAATTTGGGCCCGGGTGCGAAAGATGCTGATGACGACATTTGTGGGCCCTGACGCGAGGGCGAGGGGGTAAGACTGCTAGATGCAGGGTTTCATTTAAACCCCTGAAGGGCAAAAATTGGCGACGAAGTTTTGTTTTCCAATTCCACAGGCCCTGACCCAGCGATGACAGGCCCGAAGGTCCCCGCAACTGACGATCCCTGCATGCGTGTTTTTCCCCCCAGCAAATGGGGAAAAGCACCCCCTCTACCCCCTACCCCATGTGCTAAACCCCCCCTTTTTGCTCGCTTTTCCACCTGCATTTCCTCCATTTTCAGAAAAAATAAAAATTTTAGAAGGTTTTGGAAAAAAGTTTTTTTTAAAGTTCCCTTATTAAAAAACGGCAAATCACCCGCTATTCCCCAAAACCCGCTAATCAAAACAAAATTGGGTGGGTTTAAATTTAACAGCAAGGGGGTCCTATCAAAAAATCTGGACTGGGCAAAATCCAAAAAACCGTATCGGTTATGTTTTGGTATAATAAAGGGTTTTTTTTGCACCTTTCAATTCACCTGGGGAAAAAAAATTGCTGTTTAAGATTTACGTAGTCCGTCAAGAACATGCTGGGTCGCAAAAGTAAAAAAAAACGCTAACTGTTTATTTTTTGAATATAAACGTTTTTTTTTCCCCTTTCAATTCACCTGGGTAATAAGAATTGCTGTTTAAATTTTTAAGTGATCTCTCAATAAAACAGGCTGGGTGCGCAAAAGTAAAAAAACACGTAACGTATGTTTTGTACATACCTTTTTTTTTGGGCAACAAACAACCTGTGCTGCTACAAATTCTGGATTGTAATTTAAGGCAAGGGGGAAAAAATAAACATTCACAGGTAAAGGGGTAAAATTGAACCCTACTGAAAGAACTGATAATAAAAGTGGAGTTTTGCAGCTAAAAAAGAGACCCAGTTACTAAATTGATTTTACCCCCTATATTTCAGCGGCCCAATATCCAGGAAAATTTCAATAGCAAACTGTTAAAAATAAAGATATTCCACTACCAGCACACTAAGTCTTGGTGAACTTTTTCCAGTGTTCTTATAATAACTTGTCTGTTTTTCACCCGCGGGCCCCCCCCCCCCCCCCCCCCCCCCCCCGCCCCACCCCCGTAAATTTTTACAGGGGTAGATGCTTTTTTAAAAATTTCTCTAGCTAACACATAAAATCTCAAATCTCTAACAACAAAATTGGAAAGGGACACAGCTAATAGTAAGGTTTCTCGTGCAGAAATAACAAAATTTCGCTGAGCTGTTTGGCCACAGGCAATGGAGGTCCACCCTATAGACGCTGAGAGACCAAAGGCTGAAACGGGAAACGCTGTCTATGTAAAACGATCAGGATTTTTTTTTAGCCATTTGCAACCATACACATCCCCGTCATGACGTCGCACACACACTCACCCTGCCTATTCTGTAATCTCATTTTTCTGGGCCCCCAAAATTTCAGGGAAAGGCCGAAAAAGGCCGATCTTAATAGATAGCACAGATTTTTAACCTTTAAATTTTCGCATGATCTGGGAATTTTTTTCACCATAAAAACCTTCCGATTTTTAAATTTTCAAAAAATCCTCAAAACTAGTATCATCAATTTTCATGCCCATACCATAGTCATAATAGATTACCGCCGATGACCTTAAAGTCTATGGGAGAGAACAACCCCTTCATTCCCTTTCAACCCCAAAAAGTAAAAGGATATGGCAAAATCTTAGGCAACACTCTTTGTTTTAAAAAAAATCACAGAAAAAAAGTTCCCAAACCCTTCACTATCCCTGTCTTTTTACCACAGCATACCCTTAAACCTCATGACCCACAAATTAAAAAGTCCAGAAGGCAGATTTTTTGAACCCCTCTTTTACTTAACTGGGCATTGACTATCCCTGTCCTGGAATGACATGACCCCAAACCTCATGACCCCCAAATTTAAAAAGTCCGGGAAAAAGAGTCTTTTTAACCACCATTTTAATTGAATGGCATTGACTATACCGCCTTACCGCAGCTGAAAAACTCAAACCCCTTGACCCACAATTTAAAAAAGCCGAAAAAGGGGTCTTTGAACCCCCGTTTTAGTTTTACGGGCATCACTAACCTGTCCTGGGGCCCCAGCATGGGGCCCCCAAAACCCGCATACCCCAATTAAAAAGTGCAGGAAAAAGGAGTCTTTCAACCACCATTTTAGTTGAACTGGATATTGACTACTAAGCAAATATAGTGGTAGAACTGGCAATATCATAAAATATATTCCTTTTAATAGATTTCCATAAAACGAAAGACAGTAATCTGTAACTTCACAGAAGGTCCATAATACAGTAAGCAAAAGTATACTCAGCGTGTAGTTGCGGCTATGAGCGCCGTTCAATTCAGTCCATGGCGCCGCTCACTGTGCGTGTGAGCAGGGAAACACCGACAACCGAGCCGAGCAGGTAGCCTCGCGGACGTTTCGGGGATAGCTCCTCCCATTCCTCAAGCGCGCGGCACACAGGTATTGGTCATTCTTAAGTACAGAAGAATGGATAGTTAAAAACCAATGGAAACACAACAGGTGAAAGTGTGGGCAGTTCACAGGAAGACTCTGAGGTTGAGACTTTCGTTTAACCCCTTCGGAGTTAGAGACTCCAAAGTGGTTATCCAAAATGCCTCCCGTTTGAGTAATCTAGTAGTTATCTGGGTATTATCTTGGCAACCAATTTTCTCCAGGACACAACACCGCAGCTCGGACAGACTGTGTCCCATCTCTGCAAAGTGGCGTGCCACTGTTGTTTCGGCAAATGTTTTTTTAGAATTATCATCTCTCATTGGTGGGTTATCAAGGGATTGTTGCAGTTGTTTTTTAAAAGTACGAATTGCTGAACGATGTTCATTCAGGCGGACTTTAACCGGCCTAGTTGTCTGGCCCACGTATACTTGCCCACAGGGGCATTTAAGCATATAAATAACCCCCTGGCTATCGCATGTATGAAATCCCCTAATTTTGATTGTGTGGCCCTTGGTGGGATGGCAAATGCATTCGCCTTTGACCATTAAACCTGTTTGACCCACAGATTAAAAAGTGCCGGAAAAAGGAGTCTTTGAACCACCATTTTAGTTTCACTGGACATAGACTATCCCTGTCCTGGGCCACAGCATGAGCCCCAAACCTGCATGACCCCCAGATTTAAAAAGTGCCGGAAAAAGAAGTCTTTCAACCACCATTTCAGTTAAACTGGACATTGACTATCCATGTCCTGGACTGCAGCATGACCCAAAAACCCGCACAGGTGTCCTTATGGACCATCAGCACAAAATTTCTCAATAAGAAATAAACTATATTAACAACAACTCGTTTTCCATTACTGCTGCTGCTAGAGCTACTTGCCATTCTACTGGTGACATTGTTCCACCGTGACATTAGAATGTGAAGCAAACGAAACCGATGTCCCCAGTAGGTCAACGAGGCCTGTCTGAAAATCCGGCAATCAGGAAATTACTGATCAAGGCAGGTGAGGCTGTAAACGTGGATCAGTGGGTGCGGTGAGAGCCAGGACTGGTGTTCGTCATCTATTAGCACGCAGGTTCAGCTAGCAGTGCCCGAGTTACAGTGGGTGCGGTGAGAGCCCAGGCAGGCGTCCGTCATCCATTAACACGGCAAAAAATGCCCTTGATGCAGCATCGAAAACAGTCATGCTGAAGCAGAGTGCGGAAGCGGAAGTGTGAGCTCAGACCTCCAGCCTTCCTCAGTACACAGTCAAGACCTGGGTAGCGCTAGAGAAATTTCTGCCTCTACGAGAGCGCTTGCCCCTCCAGATGAGTATGGACCAATTGAGCTTCACTTGGAGATGCTGGTGGTTGACGCTCCTGTTTCACCCAGGTGCCCTTTTTCTTGGCATTCTATTTCTCGTTTTTCTCAACGTGTTGAAGGAAATTGTCTCTGTTCTTGGGGTGGCGGATGTGCTCCATACACCATGTCCTCTGAATTACCTACATCTGTTCAAGTCTTACTGTACCTCCATTGTACAATTCAGAGGAATATTTGTATCAGCTATTTTGTACATGCAAGTTTTTTAGTAGTTTAATTCTAGAAAACACATTTTTAAAATAGGATGGAATCCCACCACGTCTTTGTTTCTCTTTTTTTAATTTTATTAAATGGGTTGTGTCACTACAGAGATTGCTAGCTATGTTAAAGATCTTGCAAAAACAAGTCATTTTGCAATATGTGTCCATTAACAGTGTCCTATTCCTGTTTTTAACAGCACCATCACCCTTGAGCCACTCTTGACAATTGTGAAGAACAAATGTCTGTTAGAAACCACATTTTTAGAATAGGACCTGTAGTATAGCTGCATTTCACAGCAACATGCCCCCAAAAATTCAAAACATGACCCTTGAGCCACTCTAGACAAGTGTGAAGGACACATGTTTGTTAGAAACCAATTTTTTTTACAATAGGACTTGTAGTATAGCTGCATTTCACAGCAACATGCCCCCAAAAATTCAAAACATGACCCTTGAGCCACTCTTGACAATTGTGAAGAAAAAATGTCTGTTAGAAACAAAAAAATTTTTTATAATAGGACCTGTAGTATAGCTGCATGTCACAACAAAATGCCCCCAAATTAACGTCGGTGTCTAGGAATACCTCATCCTCCTCCGCTTCCTCCGGCACAGCTTCAACACAGCCCTAACTTGCCTGAGATGATGCACCCTGAGAGCTGATGCGCCGCATTGCACTAGCCCTGGACCCCGAACCACTGTCTAATGAAGACCGATAAAATTGAGAAACTGTCGGGCCTTGTGGATTCGACGGAGAGAAAGGCTCCGTGTCCGCATCTGTGTCCGTCTCCTCCTCCGTCGCTGGCGGGACCTGTTGTTTCAGAGTGTCCAACGATCGTTCCAGAACTAAGATCACCACAACGCTCATGCTGACAAGGGCATGTCCGCACTGACCATTTGGGGGCTTCTTAAAAACGGCAAGGATGGTGCAGAGCTCTTTCACCTGCCTCCACTCTCGGGGGCCAACACCCCGAGGTCCGCACCGCTGCTTGTCGGGCCCAATGTGTTCACTTTGTACTGCGTAATGGCATTGCGCTGCTGCCACAATCGCTGGAGCAGGGGTTGGAGGGGGGAATTCCAGCGTGTTGCCACGTCAACAATGAGACGGTTGACGGGAGGCCGAGCTGACGCTGCAACGCAGCCAGGGGGGACGAAGCAGGGTGCGAACAGCGGAAGTGCGAACTTAGACTTCGAGCCTTCCTCAATAGGCAGTCCAGACCTGGGCAGCTCTTTAGAAACTTCTGGACGACAAGGTTCATGACAGGCAAGGGATGTGCTCCAGCCTACCGAGCTTCAGGGCGGCCAGCAGATTTCGCCCGTTATCGCACACCACCTTGCCTGGGACAAGGTTCTTGGCACCCAGCCACGCTCGGTATCATTGCGGAGAGCCATCCACAGCTCCTGACCTGTGTGTGGATGGTCTCCAAGACAGATTATTTTCAACCGGCCTGGTTTCTCTGGGCACGTGATGCCACCAGAGGACCTTGGGGTAAAAAACCCCTGCACCATCCCTGCGGTTTTAAGAGCGTGCGCCGAGCCTGAGAGCCACCGTCACCCCCAAGAGACATCCACCCAGCTCACCCAGTGAGCTGTCACAAGATATAGCGGCCTTGGCCGTTCTTACTATCCATGTGTTCGGTGGTCAGAGGGACTTTTCCGGCCACAGATGCGACAACGCGCTTGAAATTTTAGATGACACGTGGCTGGCCAGGGAAAGGGACGGCTTTTCTGGCAAAGAAATGCCTGCTCGGCATCTGGTATTGGGGGAAGGCAAGGGCCATGACGGGGCGAACCCATCGTGGTCCACCAAACGGAAAGGCAACTTTTCCAATGCCAAAAGCCGGGCAATGCGACATTCAGGCTTTTGGCTTTGGGGATGGTTTGGGTTAAAGTGTTTCTTCTGCTCCCAAACCGAAAGACAGAAGGCTGGCTGCTAGACTGGCCCTGTACGGCGTGCGGGTTTCGTCAAACTGGCAGAAGGAGAAGGGGTAGGATGGGTCTCTGGTGGTGCTGGTGGTACTCGGGCGACGGTGGAGGCTGATCCCTGATCATGACTCTGAGAGACATGGGAAGCTGAGGAACGCTTGGTGGTGACGGAGGAGGAGGAGGCGGAGCAGAGGGTGTGACATGGTTGGAGGCCCGGTGTCGGTCTGGCCTTTTTGGCCAAGGTTGCCTCCATTTCAACTCATGCTTTCGCTGCATGTGACTAGACATATTGGTGGTGTTAACCACCTAAGGTTCTTTCCTCTACTTATGCGTTTACGGCAAAGGCGGGATATGACATCGCTGGGTGAATCAGAGGCTGCTTAAAGAAGGCCCAGGCTTTAGAGGTCCTGGACCTTTTTGACGGGGATAAGCGAGGAGCGTGGTTTGCGCTGACCGTGGCTGGCGGAATCATATAAGCGGACTTCTGCGACAGCCCTCTCCCTTTTTGAGGCAGAACCCGTACTGACACTACCCCATTGTCTTCCTCCTCGTCCAGTGATGAAGCACTCGCAAGCAAAGTCTGCTGAAAAGACCACTTTGGATCCGCAATGTCGTCATCATCATCATCAACACAGGTGACTTGGTCGTCCTGACATTCTGCATCCAGGAGCTGCGTGCTACAAGCAAGAGGGACTGCAAGGCGTTGCCGACCACCCTGGATTTTTTCCGATTGACCGGCTTCCTTCTCCTCCTCTGATGGCATCAGTAACTGGGCGTCAGAGCAGAGAAAATCATCCTCTTTGGCCTCTTGATTTTTTAACATGCCTTCTGACCCCAACCGCATTTGTCATCAAAGAGGTCTTCAGAAAATGGATTATCCACTGTGGTGGGTACACGAGTTGACATTTGGGCTGCTTCATGTTGGACGGATGCTGATGATGCTGATGACGACATTTGTGGGCCGTGACAGGGAGGACGAGGAGGTAAGACTGCTGGATGCAGGTTGCATTAACCACTGAAGGACAGATTGGCGACGCTGTTTGTTACTGAGATTCACAGGGCCCTGACCCAGCGATGACAGGCCTGACGGTCCTGCAGCTGACGATCCGCTGACATGCGTGTTGTCGCCAGCACTGGAAGGAGCACCTTCTCTCGTACCTCTACCTCCATGTCCTACCCCCCCCCTCTTTGCTCGCTTACCACCTGAATTTCGCTCCATGTTCAGAAATATAAAAATTTGCGAAGGTATATAAGAATTTTTTACAAAGTCTCTTATTAAAAGACGGCAAATCACAGCTATTCTCAAATCCCTCAAATCAAAACAAAATTGCTGGATTCAAATTACCTGCAAAGTAGATCTATCAACAAAGCTTGTCTGACCAAAAGTGAAAAAACACGTATCTGTAATGTATTCGGATAATAAAAGGTATTTTTTGACACCTATCAATTCACTTGTGGTGACTACAAAATTGCTGTATTCCCATTTGAGTGCAAGGTGCCTCAATGAACAAAGCTGTAGTGCGACAAAGTGAAAAAACATGTATCTGTAATGTATTCGGAAAATAAAAGGTATTTTTTGGCACCTATCAATTCACCTATGGTAACTAAAAATTGCTGTATTCAAATTTAACTGCAAAGTAGATCTATCAACAAAGCTGGCCTGCGCCAAAGTGAAAAAACACGTATCTGAAATGTATTCGGATAATAAAAAGGTATTTTTGGCACCTTTCAATTCACCTGTGGTGACTACAAAATTGCTGTATTCACATTTAAGTTGCAAGGTGCCCAATGAACAAAGGCTGTACTGCGCCAAAGTGAAAAAACATGTATCTGAAAATGTGTTCGGATAATAAAAGGTATTTTGGCACCTATCAACCTTGCTGACTACAAAATTGTTGGATTCTAATTTAACTGCAATGTGGCTATATCAACAAAGTTGGAATGTGCAAAATGAAAAAGAACACCTATCTGAAATGTATACTGATAAAAAAGTGGAGTTTTGCACCTAACAAAGAACCTGCATTTACTAGAAAAGATGTGAAATCCTAATATAAGTTCAGGCTGCCCAATACCAGGAAATATTTCAATAGAAAACTGTTAATAATAAAGCTATTGCAGTGCAATGTCTACACTAAGTTTTGGGTGAACTATATCCAGTATTTTATAGAGCTTTGTCTGTGTTCGCCCGCGCGCCCCCCCTCCCTGCTCCCCCCATGACTTTACAGTGGTATACAGTATACTCCTTTAAAATTCTCTACCATACTACATAAAATCTTCCAATCTCTGATCTAACTAAGTTGTAAGGATCACAGCTAACAAAAAGCTTTCTCTGTGAAGAAATAGAATAATTTCGCTGGGGCTGTTTGGGACACAGGCAGAGAGCACGTCCTACTGCTATGAGACGCTGAGAGACACTGATCATGAAACAGGGAAAGGGGTGTTCTATGTAAAACGAGGTCATGTGATTTTTCCAGTCAATCGCAACCATACACATCCCAGTCATGACGTCGCACACACATCTCCCCCTGCTCTATTCTGTAAGCTGATTTGCTGGCCGCCAAAATGACAGGAAGCGCCGAAAATTGCGCGATATTAATAGATGATGCACAGATTTTAACCTAAATTATCGCATGATCTACAAATTTCGATCAACATAAAAATTGTGCCGATTTCAACTTTGTCGATAATAATCGCTCAACACTACCCAAAACCATTGATAATGCGAAAAATTCTAAAGATAAAGTGAGTAAATGGAATATGGTTTTGTCATGAAACCTTGGTGTCTTTTACAGTCCCCCTCACCGCAAAACCAGCAAAATGATCTTTGGGAACTGAGAATAAAAATTGCAGTAAGAAATGATCATTTTAAAAAAAAAGTTTTCAAGAGGACCATTTCTTTTGGAAGAGGGAAAGTGAAGTTTAAACCCCAACTAATCGGTGACCCTCGGCAATTGGGCCACAACATCATCAGAGATCCATGCCTTATTCATCTTGATGAAAGTCAAACGATCCACATTATCGGTGGAAAGCCGATGCGTTTTTCTGTAATGACTCCTCCAGCTGTTTCTGAAGGTCCCTCAGATATGACGCTGGCTGCTGGGCAGGACAACACCTCTATGGCGTGGCGAGCGAGCTCGGGCCATTCATCCATTTTGGATACCCAGAAGTCTATTGGGTCCGGAACACATCCAAAAACATTGGTGTTAAGACGCAGATAGTCGTGCACCATGATCTTAAGCCGGTCCCTCTGTGTTTAGGGGGGCCCTGCGTTACATGAGTTGGTGAGGTGGTAAATAAAGATTGCCAGAGATCACCCATTAGGCTTCTGCCACCTTGCCTGCTGCTGCTGCGGCCGCTACGGCTATTCGACACTCTGCTGTCACGTTTCTGACATTGCTCCACCATGACATTTGAAGAACGTGAAGCAGATGCAACAGATGTCTCCAGTTGATCATTCAGCAAGGTCTCAATTTCCTGCATTTTACTCTCTATTTGGGTGGGTGGAAGGAAAATCCTGAGTTTTGTTTTTACCGGGGATCGAGGAGGGGGGCCACCCATAACTGTTTTTTTTAGTTTGATGGCCTTAATGCGATGATCATGTTGGAAGAAATGAGCATCCAAGCACTCATGAAAAACAGGAGCCTTGATTTTTCCCCAAACCCCTGGGTCGGGGCACTACAAAAGACTTCCCAACTTCCTCCTCCGCCTCAAAACTGCCAACCTCTTCCAACAGGGGCTCGCAACGCGGTGTCCCGGGAAAACCTCTCCTCCCCTCCCCCGCTTCCCCCACGCTTCAAAACAGCCCTGACTCCTCAGATGATGCACCCTGAGGCTGAGGTGCCGCCTTGCACTACCCTGGACCCCCCAACCCCTGCTGCCAATGAAAAACTGATAAAATTGGAAACTGTCGGGCCCTTTTGGGTTCCCACGGAGAGAAAGGCTCCGTGCCCGTCTGTGTCCCACAGAAAAAACTTTGAGACTCTCGGTTCACATATCATGATCAAACCTGTTTTAAGCTGCCCACACTTTAACTGGTCTCAAATCGGGCAGTCCTGGTGCGGGCTGTGTGTGTACATGTATAATTACATGTTGCCGCACCCGCCGGGGACCCAGGTTTGCATACGTTTTTTTTTAGAAATTTTTTGTTCAGAAACAACGTTATACTTGGTGTACATTTAATTTTAACCTATATGGGAAAGGGAAGGGGGGCTTCCATTTTGGGTTTCTGCCCCGCCCCTCTCCACAGGCTGTCATAAAAAGGGCA
>JAODAL010085255.1:0-10649 GCA_025379985.1 Phyllomedusa bahiana
CTAAATGTATAGATAATAAAAGGTTTTTTGGACCTATCAATAAACCCGTGGTGACTACAAAATTGCTGGATTCAAATTTAAATGCAAGGTTGCTCTATCACAAAGCTGGCTGGCAAAAATGAAAAAAACACGTATCTGAAATGTATACGGGTAATAAAAGGTATTTTTGGCCCCTATCAATACACCTGTGGTGGACTACAAAATTGCTGATTCAAATTTAACTGCAAGGTGGTCAATCAACAAGAGCTGGCCTGCGCAAAGTGAAAAAAACACGTATCTGAAATGTATACGGATAATAAAAGGTATTTTTGCACCTATCAATACATCTGTGGTGACTACAAAAATTGCTGGATTCAAATTAACTGCAAGGGGCTCTATTAACAAAGCTGACCTGGGCCAAAGTGAAAAAAACACGTATTTGAAATGTATACGGATAAAAAATGGTATTTTGGCACCTATCAATACACGTGTGGTGACCACAAAATTGCTGGATTCAAATTTAACTGCAAGGTACCTCTATCAACAAAGCTGGACTGGCAAAGTGAAAAAAAACACCTATCTGAAATGTATACGGATAATAAAAGGTATTTTTGGCACCTATCAATACACCTGTGGTGACTACAAAATTGCTGGATTCAAATTTAACTGCGAGGTACCTCTATTAACAAAGCTGGGCTGGGCAAAAGTGAAAAAAACACGTATCTGAAATATATACGGATAATAAAGGGTATTTATGGCACCTATTAATACACCTGTGGTGACTACAAAATTGCTGGATTCAAATTTAACTGCAAGGTGGCTCTATGAACAAAGCTGGCCTGCGCCAAAGTGAAAAAAACACGTATCTGAAATGTATACGGATAATAAAAGGTATTTTTGGCACCTATCAATACACCTGTGGTGACTACAAAATTGCTGGATTCAAATTTAACTGCAAGGTGGCTCTATCAACAAAGCTGGACTGGCCAAAGTGAAAAAACACGTATCTGAAATGTTTACGGATAATAAAAGGTATTTTTGGCACCTATCAATACACCTGTGGTGACTACAAAAATTGCTGATTCAAATTTAACTGAGGTTACCTCTATCAAAAAAGCTGGATGGCCAAAGTGAAAAAAACATGTTTCTGAAATGTATACGGATAATAAAAGGTATTTTTTGGCACCTATCAATATACCTGTGGTGATACAAATTGCTGGATTCAAATTTAACTGAAGGTTGGCTCTATCAACAAACCTTGGCTGCGCAAAGTGAAAAAAACACGTATCTGAAATGTATACGGGTTATGACAAGGGTATTTGGCACCTATCAATACACCTGTGGTGACTACAAAATTGCTGGATTCAAATTTTAAACTGCAAGGTGGCTCTATCAACCAAAAGCAGTCCTGCTCCAAAGTGAAAAAACACACTATCTGAAATGTATATGTGATAATAAAAGGTTATTTTGGTCACTATCAATAAACCCTTTGGTTGACTACAAAATTGCTGTATTCAAATTTAAACTGCAAGTACTCTATCAACAAAGCTGGACTTGTCAAAAGTGAAAAAAACAAAAAAACATATCTGAAATGTATAACGGATAATAAAAGGTATTTTTGTGCACTATCAATACACCTGTGGTGTACTACAAAATTGCGGGAAAAATTCAAATTTAACTGCAAGGTACCTCTATCAACAAGAGCTTGACTGGGCAAAATTGATAAAAACAAGTATCTGAAATGTATACTGATAATAAAAGGTAGTTTTGCACGCTATCAATACACCTGTGGTTGACTACAAAATTGCATGGATTCAAATTAACTGCAAGGTACCTCTATCAACAAAGCTGGACTGGCAAAAGTGCAAAAAACAAGTATCTTAAATGTATAAGGATAATAAAAAGGTATTATTTGGCACCTATCAATAACAAGCTGTGGTGACTACAAAATTTGCTGGGAATCAAACTTAATTGCACGGTGGCTCTATCCACCAAAGCTGTCCTGCGCCAAAGTTAAAAAAACAACGTATCTGAAGATGTATACGGATAATAAAATTATTTTTTTTGGCACCCTATCATTACACCTGTGGTGACTACAAATTGCTGGATTCCAATATAACTGCAAGTGGCTCTAGTCAACAAAGCTGGGCCCTGTGCAAATCGAAAAAAAAACACGTATCTGAAATGTATACGGATAATAAAAGGTATTTTTGGCACCTATCAATACACCTGTGGTGACTACAAAATTGCTGGATTCAAATTTAACTGCAGGGTACCTCTATCAACAAAGCTGGACTGGGCAAAAGTGAAAAAAACACGTAACTGAAATGTATATGGATAATAAAAGGTATTTTTGGCACCTATCAATACACATGTGGTGACTACAAAATTGCTGGATTCAAATTTAACTGCAAGGTTGCTCTATCAACAAAGCTGGGCCTTCGCCAAAGTGAAAAAAACATGTATCTGAAATGTATACCGGATAATAAAAGGTATATTTTGGCACCTATTAAACACCTGTGGTGACTACAAAATTGCTGGATTCAAATTTAACGCAAGGTGGCTCTATCAACAAAGCTGGGCTGGGGCAAAAGTGAAAAAAAGAACGATATCTGAAATGTATACGGATAATAAAAAGGTTATTTTTTTTATTTTTTTTTTTGGCACTAAAATACACCTGTGGTGACACAAAATTGCTGGATTCAAATTTAAACTGCAAGTTGGCTCTATCCAATCAACAAAGCTGGTTGCCTGCGCCAAAGTGAAAAAAAACACGTATCTGAAATGTATACGGATAATAAAAAGGTAATTTTTTGCACCTATCCAATAAACCTGTGGTGACTACAAAATTGCTGTGATTCAAATTTTAACAGCAAGGTGGCTCTATCACAAAAGCGTCCCTTGCGCCAAAGTGAAAAAAAACATTTATATGAAAATGTAAATACGGATAATAAAAGGTATTTTGGCACTATTCAATACATCTGTGGGACTACAAAATTGCTGGGATTTGTCAAATTTAACTGCAATGGTGCTCTATAACAAAGCTTCCTCGCCAAAGTGAATAAAACACATATCTGAAATGTGATAACGTGATAATAAAATTTATTTTTGGCGACCTATCAATACACCTGTGGTGACTATCAAAATTGCTGGAATCAAATTTAACTGCAAGGTACCTCTATCAACAAAGGCTGGACAGGCAAAAGTGAAAAAAACAAGTATCTCAAATGTATACAGATAATAAAATGTATTTTTGGCACCTATCAATACAAGCTGTGTGTGACTACAAAATTTCTGGATTCAAATTTAACTGCAGGGTAACCTCTATCAGACAAAGCTGGACTGGGCAAAAGGTGAAAAAAACACAAAACTGAAATGTATTGGATAAATAAAAGGTATTTTTGCACCTACAATACACATGTGTTGACTACAAAATTGCTGGATTTCAAATTTAACCTGCAAGGTTGGCACTATCAAAAAGCGTGGGCCTGTGCAAAGTGAAAAAAAAAAACCATATCTGAAATGTATAAAACAGATAATAAAAGGAATTTTTTGGCACCTATTAATACACCTGTGTGACTACAAATTGCTGGATTTCAAATTTAACTGCAAGGTGGCCTCTAATCAACAAAGCTGGACTGGGCAAAAAGTGAAAAAAAAAAAAAACACGAATCTGAAAAGTATAAACGGATAAAAAAAGGTATTTTTGGCACCTATCAATACACCGTGGTGGGGCTACAAAATTGCCTGGATTTCAAATTTAACTTGTCAAGGTGGCTCATCAACAAAGCTGTCCTGCGCCAAAGTGAAAAAAACTGTATCTGAAATGTATAAAGATAATAAAAGGTATTTTTGGCACTATCAATACACCTGGGTGACTGCAAAATTGATGGATTCAAATTTAACTGCATGGTGGCTCTATAATACAAAGCTGACCTGCCGCCAAAGTGAAAAAAACACTAATCTGAAATGTATACGTATAATAAATGGTATTTTGGCACCTATCAATAAACCTGTGGTGACAACAAATTTCTGGATTCAAATTTAACTGCAAGGTCCTGCTAACACAAAGCTGTACTGGGCAAAAAGTTGAAAAAAACACTAATTCGAATGTATACGGATAATAAAAGTGTATTTTGGCACCTATCAATACACCTGTTGGGTTACTACAAAATTGCTGGATTCCAAATAACTGCAAGTGGCTTCTATCAACAAGCTGGGCCTGCGCCAAAGTGAAAAAAACACTTATCTGAAATGTATACGGATAATAAAAGGTATTTTTTTTGGCAACCTATAATACACCTTTGGTGACTACAAAATTGCTGTATTCAAAATTAACATGCAAGGTGGCTCTATCAACAAAGCTGTCCTGCGCCAAATTGAAAAAAAACACATATCTGAAAATGTATACGTATAATAAAATGATTGTTTGGCACCGTATCAATACACCTGTGGTGACTACAAAATTGCTGGATTTAAATTTAACTGCAAGGTACCTCTATAAACAAAGCTGGACTGGGTAAAAGTGAAAAAAACACGTATATGAAATGTATACAGAAAATAAAAGGTATTTTTGGCACCTATCAGTTCACCTGTGGTGACTACAAAATTGCTGGATTCAAATTTAGAACTGCAGGGTACCCCCTCTGTATCAACAAAGCTGGACTGGCAAAAGTGAAAAAAAACACGTAACTGAAATGTATAAGGCTAATAAAAGTATTTTTGGCACCTAACAATACACATGTGGTGACTACCAAATTGCTGATTCAAATTTTAACTCAAGTTGGCTCTTATCAACAAAGCTGGCCTGTGCCAAAGTGAAAAAAAAAAAAGCATATGCTGAAATGTATAAGCTGATAAATAAAAGGAATTTTTGGGCACCTAGTAATACACCTGTGGTGACTACAAAATTGCTGATTTCAAAATTTTAAAACCTGCAAGGTTGGCTCTATTTCAAACAAAGAATGAACTGGGAAAAAGTTGAAAAAAACACATTGCTGAAAGGTATACGGATAATAAAAGGTATTTTTGGCACCTATCAATACACCTGTGGTGACTACAAAATTGCTGTATTCAAATTTAACTGCAAGGTGGCCTAATCAACAAAGCTGGCCCTGTTAGCGCCAAGTGAAAAAAACATGTAATCTAAATGTTATACGATAATAAAAGGTATTTTATGCACCTCATCAATACACCTGTGGTGACTACAAAAATTCTGGATTCAAATTAACTGCAAAGTGCTCTAATCAACAAAGCTTGCCTGCGCTAAATTGAAAAAAAAAAAACACGTAATCTGAAATGTATACGGATAAAGAAAAGGGTTATTGGCCCTATCATACATCCTGTGGTGACTACACAAAATTGCTGGATTCAAATTTAACTGCAAGTTACCTCTATCAACAAAGCTGACTGGGCAAAAGTGAAAAAAACACTATCTGAAATGTATACGGATAATATAAGGTATTTTTTGGCACCTATCAATACACCTGTTTGAACTACAAAATTGCTGGATACAAAATTAACTGCAAGGTGGGCTCTATCAAACAAAGCTGGCCTGCGCAAAGTGAAAAAAACACTATCGTGAAATGTATACAGTATAAAAAAGGTATTTTTTGGCACCGTATTAATACACCTGGGTGACTACAAAATTGTTGGATTCAAATTTAACTGCAAGGGGTGGCTCTATCAAACAAAGCTGTCCTTGCCTGCGCCAAAGGTGAAAAAAACACGTACTGAAATGTATAACGGATAATAAAAGGTATTTTGGCACCTATCAATACAACCTGGTGGGTGACTACAAAATTGCTGGATTCAAATTTAAACTGCAAGTTTACCCTCTAATCAACAAAGCTGGACTGTGTTGCAAAAGTGAAAAAAACACGTATCTGAAATGTGAATATAGCGGATAATAAAGGTATTTTTGGCACCTATCAATACACCTGTGGTGACTACAAAATTGCTGGATTCAAATTTTCACTGCAAGGTGGCTCTATCAACAAAGCTGGGCCTGAGCGCCAAAGTGAAAAAAACACAGTATCTGAAAATGTATAACGGATAATAAAAGTTAATTTTGGCACCTATTAATACACCTGTGGTGACAACAAAATTGCTGGATTCCCAAATATCACTGGCAAGGTGGCTCATCAACAAAGGCTGTCCTGCTGCGTCCAAGTGAAAAAAAACACGTATCTGAAATGTATACTATAATAAAAGGTATTTATGGCACCCTATCAATACACCTGTGGTGACTACAAAATTGCTGGATTCAAATTTAAACTGCAAGGTACCCTCTATCGAAAAAGGCGGACTGGCAAAAGAGAAAAAAACAGGTAACTGAGAATGTAAACGGATAAATAAAAAGGTATTTTTGTCACCTATCAATACACTCTGTGGGTGACTAACAAAATTGGCTGGATTCAAATTAACTGCAAGTTGGCTCTATCAACAAAAGTGGAACTGTTGCCAAAGTGAAAAAAAAAACATATCTGAAATGTATACTGATAATAAAAGGTATTTTTTGCACCTATTAATACACCTGTGTGACACAAAATTGCTGCTTGTCAAATTTAAACTGCAAAGTGGCTCTATCAACAAAGCTGAAGCTGCCTTCGCCAAAGTGAAAAAACGACGTATCTGAAATGTATACGGATAATAAAAGTTATTTTTGGCACCTATTATTACACCTGTTGTGACTAACAAAATTGCTGGATCAAGTATAACTGCAAGGGTGGCCTCTATCAACAACAAATCTGTCCTGCGTCAAAGTTGAAAAAAAACACGTAACTTGAAATGTTATACGGATAATAAAAGGTATTTTTGCACCTATCAATACACCTGTGGTTACTACAAAATTGCTGGTTCAAAATTTAAACTGCAAGGTACCTCCTATCAACAAAGCTGGACCTGGGCAAAATTGAAAAAAAACATGTAACTGAAATGTAAAACGTATAATAAAAGGTATTTTTTGGCACCTAGTCAATACACCATTGGTGACTACAAAATTGCTGGATTTCAATATTTAACTGCAAGGTGGCTCTACCAACAAAGCTGGCCTGTGCCCAAATGTGAAAAAAAAAAACATATCTGAAATGTATACGAAAAAAAGGTATTTTTTGGGCACCTAATTAAATACAACCTGTGTGACTACAAAATTGCTGCTTTCAAATTTAACTGCAAAAGATGGCTCTATCAACAAAGGCTGGCCTTCGCCAAAGTGATAAAAACACTATCGAAATGTATACGGATAATGAAAAGGTATTTTTTGGCACCTATCAATACACCTGTGGTGACTACAAGAATTGCTGGATTCAAATTTAACTGCAGGTAGGGTACCTCTATCAACCAAAGCGTGACTGTCAAAAATGAAAAAAACACGTATCTGAAAAGTGTAATAACGGATAATAAAAGGGTATTTTTGGCGCACCTATCAATACAACCTGTGGTGACTACAAAAGTGCTGTATTCAATTTACTGCAAGGTGGCTCTTATCAACAAAAGCGGCCTGTTCCAAAGTGAAAAAAAAAACATAATCTGAAAGGTATACCTGATTAGAGGATGGGCGAATTGATTCTAACGAAGTGGAATTCCGATTAGAATTTCAGAAAACTTCGGTTTCGGACCGAAGTCGAACTTTGGGTACTTCGTTGAACGAAGTGTAGCTTTTATTGATAAAATTGCTGCAGAGCACATGGCGCTACATGGGGCAAATGCACTCTGGAGGAAGAAGGGCATAGCCTGCATGAACATGTGCAGAGATGAAGCCAATCAGGAGACCGGCGGATTCTGTGACGTCACCGCACTATATAAGACCGAGCGCGCGCTGGGAGCTCACACTCCTCTCACGTACTGATAGGGAAGGTCAGGCTGCGGGTGTAAGCGCTTTCTGAAGAACTGAATTTTTTACAGCATTTTCTGTGGGTGTCCTCAGCTTGTCTCAGAGACTGTTCTCTGAAGTGGCTATAATTTCTGATTTTTTGTGGGGTATTGGGATCTGAAATCAGTGTGCGTCCACTGCAGCTGCATATTCATTCAATACCAAGATGGGGATCTAAGCCAGTTCCTGTTGTATTCAATTTTAAAGAAACGAGCGTTTTTTTACAATACAAATACCACTTCATTTTTTGGCTGCTGAATTCTATTGTCGGCAAATTTACATCCAGGGGGTTATTTAAGCGTTGTTTTGCTGTGTGCTGACAATAAATAAAACCTTCTATTTCAAACGCCAAATAAATATATTCTTTTTTTTGGTAAGCTAACTCACAAGCAAAGGCAAATTACAACTGTATCTCTTGTTTGTGTGGGCGTAGAAAACACTGCAATTGTAAACGCTACTATTTGTGCTGCTCAATTCTTTGGCGCAATTTTACATCCAGGGGTTAATTAAGCGTTGTTTTTTGCTGGTGTGACTGACAAAAATAAACCCGTCTTTTTCAACGCCAAATATATATATTTTTTTGGTAGCCTAATTCACAAGCAAAGGCAAATTAAACAGACTGTATCTCTTGTTTGTGTGGCGTAGAAAAAACCACTCAATTGTAAACACGCTACTAGTTGTGCGGCTCAATTCTTTGGCGCAATTTACATCCACCAGTGGGTTAATTAAAGCGTGTGTTTTGCGATGTCTGACAAAAATAAAACCGTTCTTTTTTTCAACGCCAATATATAAAATTTTTTTTGGGTAGCATAATTCAACAACAGCAAAGGCTAATTACAACTGTATCTCTGTTGTGTGGCGTAGAAAACAACGCAATTGTAACACCTACAAATCTACTAGTTTGTGCGGGCTCAGATTCTTTTTTTGGCGCAAATTACATCCAGGGGTTAATTAAGCGTTGTTTTGCTGGTGTGGTGTGACAAAAATAAACCCGTCCTTTTTCAACGCCAAATATTATATTCTATTTTTTTGGTATCCTAATTCACAGCAAGGGCAAATTACAACTGTTTATCTTTTTGTGTGTCGTATAAAACACGAATTTGTAACAAACCTACTACAGTTTGTGCTGCTCAATTCTTTGGCGCAATTTACATCCAGGGGTTTAATTAAGCTTTGTTTTGCTTGGTGGTTGCTTGACAAAAATAAACCGTCTTTTTTTCAACGCCAAAATTATATATTTTTTTTTGTAGCTAATTCACAACAGAAGCGAAATTACAAATGTATCTATTGTTGTTGGCGTAAGAAAACACGCAATTGTAACCACGCCTACTAGTTATTGTGCTGGCTCAATACCTTTGGCGCAATTTTACATCCTGGGTGTTACATTAAGCGTTGTTTTTGGCTGGTGTGCTGACAAAAATAAACCGTCTTTTTCCAACAGCCAAATATATATATTATTTTTGGTAGCCTAATTTTCACAAGCAGAGGCTAATAACACCTGGATCTCTCTTGTTGTTGTCGTAGTAAAACACGCAAATTGTAACACGGCTACAAAGCTACTAGTTTGTGCGGCTCAATTTCATTGGCGTGCAAATTACATCCAGGGGTTAATTAAGCGTTGTTTTGCTGGTGTCCTGAAAAAAATAAACCGTCTTTTTCAACGCCAAATATATATATTTTTTTTTTGGTAGCCAAATTCACAGAAGCAAATGCTATTACAAACTGTAGCTCTTGTTGTGTGGCGTAGAAAACACGCAATTGTAACACGCTACTATAGTTTGTGCGGCTCAATTCTTTGGCGCAATTTACATCCAGGGGTTAATTAAGCGTTGTTTTGCTGGTGTGCTGACAAAAATAAACCGTCTTTTTCAACGCCAAATATATATTTTTTTTTTTGGTAGCCTAATTCACAAGCAAAGGCAAATTACAACTGTATCTCTTGTTGTGTGGCGTAGAAAACACGCAATTGTAACACGCTACTAGTTTGTGCGGCTCAATTCTTTGGCGCAATTTACATCCAGGGGTTAATTAAGCGTTGTTTTGCTGGTGTGCTGACAAAAATAAACCGTCTTTTTCAACGCCAAATTTATATATATTTTTTTGGTAGCCTAATTCACAAGCAAAGGCTAATTACAACTGTATCTCTTGTTGTGTGGCGTAGAAAACACGCAATTGTAACACGCTACAAAGCTACTAGTTTGTGGTGGCTCAATTCTATTGCGCAATTTACATCCAGGGGTTAATTAAGCGTTGTTTTGCTGCTGTGCTGACAAAAATAAACCGTCTTTTCAACACCGAAATATATACATTTTTCTTGTAGCATAATTCACAAGCGAAGGTTAATTAAGCCTGTTTGTGCTTTTACATTTAGTAAAACACACAGTGCTTGTAAACGACACATACAAGTAAATTTTTCCTGGCCATTGTGGAGCGCAATTTATATCCAAGGGTTACCCAAGCTTGTTACTGGGTTCATTTGGAGTCAAAAACAGGGTGTATATTTATCATATACAGATAGCTTCATCAAACAGTGTCTGTACATTTTAGAACAAACAGTATGTCAGACAGAGAGGTGGCAGGCTCTGCAACTGCGAGTGGCAGTGGCACAAACATTTCTGAAACGGCCCAGGTCGCAGCACAGCAAGGGGACGTCGCAGCAGGGGTCACTCGTGAGGCCACAACTGCCGCTGTCATCTAGCGGCCGTGTGTTGTTCAGCAACCCAAGGGTTCTTGATTGGTTGACTAGGTCATCCTCTTCCTCCCAGATGACATCTGACAACCCCAGCCAAGAGTCGGT
>JAODAL010085256.1:0-10648 GCA_025379985.1 Phyllomedusa bahiana
AAGATAAAACTGTCCATATTTTTTTTTTTTGGGGGGGTGTTTTCCCAGTAAATTATGTTTTGAGTTATGGTATCATGAAAAAGAACATCTTGTCCCACAAAAAATAAGAAAAAATAAGCTGTGTAGACGGTAAAATAAAAAAGTTATGGAATGTGAGGAGGAAAACAAAGATTTTATAATAGCTGCAACCTGAAAGGGTTAATGGTGAGTAGATTTGCTTATCTCCAAATGTTGTGCTAATAAGAGCCACATTGCTCCTCTGCAAGACAAAAGATAAGTCCAGGAACCACACCTATGTTGCATCCAAAGGTGGAGAAGTAATGATCAATGCGAAGGAATGCCAAGCTATGGAAATTGAATAGAAACTATATTGTAGTAGCAGCACTGATGCCCCAAAACATAGAAATGAAAAATACACAAAACAAAAAAAATGCAGCAAAATAAAAAACTGAACCAGATCCTACTCACTACAATGTAATAAGAAAGGATCCAAAAATTAATTATATTCAAAAACTTGTAAAATTGTGTGGCTATTGCTGTGGCGGTGACTGCCATGAAGTGCTGCATCCATTAGTGTAGGGATCCACTTTAAAGAAGTTGCCATGAAGCGGCAAGTGGGCCTATACAGTTTGAGAAAAAGTATACTTTTTGATCAAACCTCCTGTTCATTTTTGGACATTTTTGCTGAAAAGCATTAGATCAACATATAATGTGAGGATATGCAGTCCATGTCTTTCTCTCTTCCAGGTATATGTTCTAATATGTCTTAGTTTTTTTTACTTGGACAAGCACTCCTCCCCATTTGGCCCAGGTGTTTTTAATTAACAGTAGACTGTATAAGTGTTAAAGCCCTGTTTATTTCAGTTTTCTTTCAGGGAGCCCAAGGAAGGGTAAGCGGTAGTGAACCTTTCCTTCTTTTTGTTGGTGGTGATGTGTGGCGGCCATGGTTTCTGTGATGCTGTGCTTGTGTGGTGGTGCAGCCCAGCTTGGGGGGGGGCTAGGCCTAGCAGCTGTGGTGCTGTTGGAGTCACTGGGCTGTGGCTTTTGCTGTGGTGGCGGCCGCCATGCAGTGCTGCATCCATAAGTTTAGGGACCAATTTTAAAGAGGTCACTGTGAAGTGGCAAGTGGGCTTATTATAAAAGTATTTAAAAAAGTTGAGATAACTTTCTGTGCCGTGATACAATGGTGCATTATCTGTCGAGTTTATCTTTGCTATGCCTCTATATCACCTTGTTCAAATTAATTATCTTTCATCTCTAGTTCAGGAGGTATATTAATATCTTCAACTAATCATAGATCTATGCATTGTGCATTTTGTTGGGGTTTTGGAAACATTTGTCATCATGCAATTTCATGCAAAGCCTGCTCAAGACTATTATTATTTTTTTTTCATAATGCACAAATAATATAATACAGTCAAGGAGATGTTTCAATAAGCATTTCATTTCACAATTACAGCATATTGCCTTTAACATTTCTATAATTTGATATGTCACTACAAAGGATTTTAATCCATCAATAGAAATCTGTACTAGTTACTATTTAGTATAACATTTTAACCATTGATTACATTCTCTAATACAATTTCAACCGTATTTAAGATGTTCAACTCAACCCTCATTAGGGATAAAGTACATTTTCTATTCTGCAAGCGATGGCATACAATTAACGTGATTGACAACAATGAAATATTTACTTTCTGCATAAAGGTCAGTCAGCATTGTACATATACTAAGGAAATAGAAACAGTGTAGCTCCAATTACATGCCGTGCCTTAGTCAAAACAATTATTACAAGATTCTCATTCACTTGACTAACATTTGAAGGAGAAAAGTTAAGGTATCCTGAGGGCCTGGTTGGCCTTAAAGGGGTTGTCCAGGTTTCTTTTAAAAACTAAAATTACGATAGGGTTGTTATAACAACACATACTTCCCCACTCAGCTCCCTTCCAGTGATGACACTGCAGGCCATCTGCCTGGTTCTTCTGTTTGTTTCTGATTGTGGGCAGGCAGCTCGTGAGCACTGGAGCCACTGATGTCACCTTTCAGAGCACTTACCTTCAAACGGTGGCATCAAATGGCACATGACAGCTGCAGGTAATCAACGATTGTAGCACTCACAAGTTGACTGCCCAGAGCCAGACATAAACAGAAGAACAGTCATTGACAACATTCCTGGAACTAGAGTTTAGTAGGGAGGTAAGTATTTTATTTTTTTATTACTGGAGCCCCATCCTAATTTTAGTTTTAAAAAATGGACAACCCCTTTAAAGGTTTGTCCAAAATAAAAACAAGTTTGCTTTGTTTTCTTCACAAACAGTGTCATGTTTTTGCATGAGCTGTGTTTGATATTGCAGTTTAGTGTTATTTATATGAATTGGATGAGTTAAAATGCTACAGTCCATGGACAAATGTGACACATTCCAAGAAAAATAAAATAAATGTAACTAACACTAATTATGACTCATGACCGTTGTTTAAAGGGTTAAAGATTAGCTTTCAACATGTAGGGAACACTAAACACAGATGTTTTCCAAATATATTGCTTTGCTCATTTTTTTTTGTTGAGGAGCTACAAATTATTTTATCACCTTCGGAGGGCTTTCAGGTTTCTCTAGTTACCAACCTGTTTGCATGATCTCACCTGCTGTTTTTCTTATCTGATAGCAGGGAGTGACTTCATCATATAGGTGGCTGCACAGAACTGCCAGCAACCAGAGAGCTTGTGTGTTATCTAATCTTTCAGACAAAAGACACTAATTACTACTGTTTACTTTAGCTCTGAAGCTTCTCTGGACCTGGTAGCAGGAGGTTATTATCTAATTGAGACTAATTAGCAGAAGTCTGAATACATGGAGCTCATGTGCTAATTACAGACAGCTTGACCAGGAAGTGACAGGATGCATGAATGAAAGATTGCTGCTTTTCTCTATGAAACAGTAAGATGAGACAACCCATTTAACTCATTGTAGATGTCAATCAATGATAGTTATTTGTCATCTAAATTGTCACTCCTCTACCAGCCCCTTCACTGGATAACCATTGTTTTTTTAATAGACACAGTTTAAAATTCTCATGTCATGCAAACTTTTTTATTATCTAGCTTCACATACATCACTGTTGTCAATTTCAAATAACACCCCACATCTAACCTCTGATACTCATGAGACATTTTCCTCTATTTCCTCTTATTCATGTCTCACATTCTCACCCCAAGGACATCTTCCATGCTACCCTTCTCCACTAGAAATCGATACCCTAAAATATAAGGCTAATTTCCTGGATTTTTATTAGGCACCTGCAGAGAAACCAACCTAATCTCTATTAGCAGTCATTAAAGTTTAACCAGCCTGTTTTACCATAGTAGAATCCTTGTGAAATAACAATTCTTATGCATCTTTTCTTATAACTCTTTTTTTTTTTGCTGTTCCTCTGTTATTCTTTATAGAAATGGTTTACTGAATCTTTCAGCTGCGTGTTGCCAATTGGTGGCGGTGGGGGAGTGTCCCTACCCCTGTGACATTGTCCAATCTGTGCTGACAGAGTCAGTGTGTGCAGAGACACACCCTCTGAAAAACTGGAAGGGTAACATCAATCTGACTTATTCAGTCATACATATTTAAAAGGGATAGAAAAGGAACAGAAAAAAGTTATAACAGAAGATGCTACAGAAATGTTATTTCACGAGGAACACAAATATTTTCACTCGGGAAATGTCACAGGTCCTCTATAACACTATTTCTGCACTCTAACCTTTTGCTCATATACTTATTGTAGATTATAAACTTTTATGGAAATGGCTTCACTTCTTTAAATAGTGCTCATGTAGTATATCTGTTCATCGTTATATATTTTGTTTTTTCCCCCTTAAAGCATCTTGGAAGTTTATAGTGCTGTAGAAATTGATAATAATAATAATAATAATAATAATAATAATAAGAAAAAGAAGAAGAAGAAGCAGAATTTAGCCTCATTATTGGTTATGCAAAGGGAAAAAACTGGAGCCATGTCTTCATAGTTACACATACCAGCAGATGGCATTCGCATCAAATTTAACCTCCAGAGTACTACCCTTTTAATAAAAACTGTTGCCTCTCCTGACACATTGTTTTAGTAAATACATTTTATTCCCAGAAATAACAATTCCAAGCATCTTTCCGTAAATCTTTTGTGTTTGTGTTTTTCCATTAATCCCTTTTGAATTTATTCCCAAATTGTCAGTTGGGTGTCACTAATTGGAGTTCTGTCCCCACATTGCTTTGTCCAATCAGTGCTGATAGAATCGGTGCGCAGTGGAACCCTTTAAGAATTAATTGTTAACACCCACTGACTGATTCATAATACATATTTTGGAAAGAATAACACAGGACAACACTGATTAAATAAGAGAAGATGAGTGTCAAAGGTCTTTTTAAGTCCAAATCCATTTTACAATTTTGAACTACCCATTTCTTTAGTATTTAGACACTGAATTGTAAGGAACTGACACTAAGAAAAATAGCATGATAAAATAGTCATCAAAATCTTCTAAGTTCTCCAAAGACTGTATTATCAGCCCACTGAGTCTGTCCGTGTAGAGAATATTACAGAGAGTCATGCATCGTGGTACTTTGATTTTTTTTTCTTTTTAGGAAAAGGATATGTACTCTAAAACAAAATGGAACTATTGAACTAAGCACAGACAAATTTAGGATATTAGTAAAACAAGAACGGTGAGATCGTTCATTAGGTTATTTCATTTCAAGTGTAGCAATTGTCTGTACATCAGCATATAGTATACGTACTGGACAAGATTTATAGTTTTTAGTTTTGGTTAAAGCAAGAGAAGAAAAGTAAAGCTATTTTTACTATGCACACTATACAATACTGTGCCAGATGTAAGCTGCAGTTCAAGATGCTAGTACAAAATATGCAGGACAATTCAGGGCTGTTTCACTACCACACAGCTGTGTTTAACCCGAGTAAATTGCCCTACACATTATCAAGCAATTTCCTAATTTAATGATATTTTTGTTGTAGGAAAATACTTTGGTATTTAGCTACAAACAGTAAAATCCATTCTGACAATTCATGAAATTGATGAGTTGCATGGAGTCAGCGTAGACCCTAAACATTGATAAACATTAAAATAGAAACCCCTTCATTATGATCGTGTACCGTAGATGGTGAGCATGTCTTTCACGCGCAAGTCTTATTAAAGTTTATCCCCTTAAAATAGGGTTTAGATGGTTTTTTTCTGTGCTGTTTGTAAAGACGACAACAGAAAATTTTTTGTTTTCAGTTTGAACGGATCTGCTGCATATGTTTTTGACTAATGGGGAAAATTGTTTTTCCCAACAGCCTCTTATTATTTACTGAAATTACTTATACAAATTTCCCATTAATAGGTAAAAAAGATAGATGTCCACAAGTTCAACCAAAGGGGCAAGGATAAATTAAAGGGTCTTTTTTAAAAACTTTGGGGCCTCATTTTTAAAAAAAAAGTTCAAAGATTTTCTTTTTTGCCCCAATCAGAGGTTCCCTTTCTTTTTTTTCAGAGCATTATATGAAATGGGAGCTCTGATTAGTTGCCATCAGTTTTCATGCATGTCCCCCTTTGTTTTTATTTGTCACATAGGTGTTCATTTTTTTTGGCCAGTAGGTTTTATCTTATTTGAACCCCCACCCCTTCTCGCTGTACCAGCCCAAGCGGATTCCCCAATTTACAGTAAGGTAAAAAACCTTGTCACCTCTGGAGATTAAACTTTTCTTCTCTAGACTAAGGGAGTGCCTCCTTGTCTATTAAAGGGGTTTTACATGAAACAGCTTTTCACCGTATTTTTTGTAGCGGTCATCCATATACTTATATAAATTAATCATATCTCCTCATATTTGTCTCTTCTCCAAATAAATTAAATTCTTTTAAACTTTTTGCTATTTTTGAGGATTTTTAACGACCAAGTTGAAATTGCACTTTTTTATTTAAACGAAATTTTAATCTTGGGTAAATTTAGTTTAAAACGTGCTATCATTAATATCGCGCCATTTTCGGTGATTCCTGTTTTTTGGGGGCCAGAAAAATCGCTTCAGAAAAAGGGGAGGTGAGATGTGTGTCGAATTTCATGACGGGGTGTGTAGGGTTGCGATTGGCTGGAAAATACTGACCTCTTTTTTACATAGAACACCCTTCCCTGTTCTGTCAGTGTCTGTCAACGTCCTAGCATAGACGTGCCCCTTCCGGTCCAAACACTCAGCGAAATTCGGGGGCGTCGCTAGGGTGTTTTTTTTTCGGGGCTTGGGGCCCCCAAAAAAAACCCCCCTGTGCCCCGATCCCCGGGGGCTAAAAGGCCTCGCGCGGGGGCCTGGAGCACCGACTGCCCCTTTGCTGCATGTGCGTCCCCTGGCGCCCCTCGCGCGGGCTTCTCGGAGCAGAGAGCGAGCGCTCCCTGCTCCCCGCAACAGTGTCGGACCGCTCTGGGTCCAACACTGCGGGGCCCCCCCGGGTCCTCACAGCGCTGAGGACCCCCCGCGGCCCCCCGCGCCCCAGCCGGCAGCGTCCCATGACGTATTTAACGCGACCTGCCTGTCCCGGGCGCACACGCCATAGGGCCGTTCCCCGGGAGCTGCCCGGGGAGCGCGCGGGCAAGAGGACGGGGCGCGCTCGCCGGGGGATTAAGGTGAGTATTAATGTTTTATTTTTAAAGCGTTTACCTGCCCAGTGCCCCATACCCTGCCTGTGCCCAATTGCCGCCTGTGGCCCCCATATACTGCCTGTGGCCCCCCAAACCCTGCCTTGGGCCCCAAATGCCCGCCCGTGGCCCCCAAAAATCCCGTGCCCCCATATGCTCCTGTGCCCCCATATTGCCTGTTGGGCCCAAAATGCCCCCGTGGCCCCCATATCCCGCCTGTGGCCCCCCATATAACTCCGTGGGCCCCCATATCCCCCCCTGGGGCCCCCCCATAAAACTCCCCTGGGGCCCCCCCATATCCCCCCTTGGGGCTCCCATAAAACTGCCTTTTTCCCCCATATCCCTGCCTGGGTGCCCCCAATCCCTCCCTTTTGGGGGCCCTAAAACCCCCTTTCCCTGGGGCCCCCCATTACTGCCTGTGACCCCCTTTATCCCTCCCCTGGGGCCCCCCAAAACCCTCCCTGGGCCCCCCAAAAACCCGCCTGGGCCCCCATATAACTCCTTTGGGGCCCCCCATATCCCTGCCTGGGGCCCCCCATATCCCTGCCTGTGGCCCAAAATTTGCCTTCCTGGGGGCCCCAAAAACCCCCCCCTGGTGGCCCCCATATCCCAAAGGGCCCTGGGGGGCCCAAATACCTGCCTGTGGCCCCCATATACTGCCTGTCCCCCTTTAAAACCTGCCTGGGCCCCCATTAACTGCCTTTGCCCCAAAATCCCTTTGCCTGGGGGCCCCCATAACTGTTTTTTTGCCCCTATAATGCCTGCCCTTGTGGCCCCCAAAATCCCCCCTGTCCCCATTACCTGCCGGGGCCCCCTTTATACTGTTGCCCCTATAATGCCAGCCTGGGGCCCCCCAAATTTTCCCTCCCCTGGGGGCCCCCAAAACCCCTTTTCCCTTGTGGCCCCCATATCCTTCCCTGGGGCCCCCCATTTTCTCCCTGTCCCCCCTATAATGCCTGACTTTCCCCCCCATATACTGCCTGTGGCCCCCAACCCGCCTTTTGGCCCCCAAATATCCCCTCCCTTTGGGGCCCCCATACCCTCCCCGGGGCCCCCATATGCTCCCTGTGGCCCCCATATACTGCCCAGGCCCCTATATTCGGCCTCAGTCCCCCTATATACCACCTGTGGCCCGTAAACTGCCTCATGCCCCCAATATACTCCTTTTGGGGCCCCAATTACTCCTCAGTCCCCATATTACTGCCGGGCCCCCCCTATAACCTGCCTGGGGCCCCTTTTAATACCTCCCTGGGGCCCCCATATACTGCTTTGGGTGCCCCTATATACCTAACTAGGGGACTGCTATCCCCCATAATTAAGGATTTTGCGGGAAAATGTGAGGATTCAAAAAGAAAATTTGGGGCCCCAAAACCCTCAGGGACGAGAAATTGGGCCCCGGGAAACAATCAGCATGAAGGTGTAAACCCGGGATGGAGAAAAAAAGGGGGAAAAAGGAACGACGCGAACCAGAAAAGACGTCTCCGGTGGTCCCAAAATTTGTAACTGCAGTGTAAACACTTAAAAGTCTGCAAAAGGCGTCTACATACAGTTTAGTAACTACCACTATATGGCACTATAGGGGCAGTGGATATTTTTCCCAGACCGTGTACAGCTGATGTCACATGTGGGTTCGGCAGGTTTAAATTTGACCCTTATTTAGTAATGGGTTTTTGGGTCTTGGTTTTGTGGGAGGGTTTTAGTAACAATCACGGGTCTGTAGTTTTTGCTCCATGTTAGGTGGATTTTTTGGTGACTTTTTTAGGGTATTGTCATATAAGGGTGAGAATTCTGAAAAAGAAAAATTTGTCATTGGGGGAAATTTTTACTGTACGGGTGACTGCGGAGGAGATAGAGGGGTTCTGTGGGGGAAAGTGCAAAAAAATTAGTGACGGGAACAGGGTTTTTCCTGTAAAAAAACATCCACAGTTCAAAATGGGGCGGGGAAAAAAGGGTCGTGTAAAAACCCAGTCCAAACCCCAGAAAAACAAAAAGGGCCCGACCCCCGGATGTTTTAGGACCCTAGCAACCCCCCCTGGCAAAATTTAAATTCTATTTTTTCCCCCAGAGAAAGTCAACTGTTAGCGGGGATCCTTACAACTTATTTAGATCGAGTTTTTGAAGATTTTATGTAGCTGGGTTTAAAAAATTTTTAAAGGACATCTCCGCTTAAAGCCCACGGGGGAAGGGGAGGGGGGAAGGGGGGTGGGGGGGGGGGCCCGGGGCAAACACAAACAAGCTCTATAAAAAAATACTGATATATTTCACCAAACTTATGAAACCCTTGCACTAATTTAGCTTTATTTTAAACAGTTTTTCAATTAAATATTTCCAAAAATTTTGGGCACCAAACCCTTTATTAATACAAAACTTTTCTAAAAAATGCAGGTCTCTTTTTTTAAGGTGCAAAACTCCACTTTTTTTAAATCAAAATACATTTCAGATAGGTGTTCTTTTTCAATTTTGCCCATTCCCTTTGGGGATATAGCCACCTTGCAGGTAAATTTAAAAACCAAAACAATTTTTTTTGTCACACAGGTTGATAGGGGGCCAAAAATCCCCTTTTTTTATCCCAAACATTTCAGCATACGTGTTTTTTTTACTTTGGGCCCGAACCCCCCCCTTTTTTTTGTTTTAAATTGGGGGACCTTGCACTTTAAAAGGGGAAATACACAATTTTGTAGTCACCCCCAGGGGAATTGAAAAATTTCCAAAAAAAACCCCTTTTTTTATTCGAATAAATTTCAGATACAGTTTTTTCACTTTGGGGCCCGGGCCCGCTTTGTTTTATAGATCTAAATTTGCAGTTAAATTTGGAAAAACCGCAACTTTTTTAGTCACCACAGTTGATAGATGCCAAAAAAAAACCCTTTAAAAACCCGCAGGGAGGGGGCATGGTTTTAAAGTTTTTCACACTGAAAAAAAAAAACAAAATGATAATAATTTAAAACTATAAATAAAACTTCCCTAAATAAATTCTGAAACAAAATTTTAGTTACCCAAAAATAAAATAAAAGAAAGTCACTGTACAAAATAGCATAGTGCCACTTTGGACTTTGGATCAAACAGGTTTTAAAAGTTTTTTTGGGCCCAGGACGGTATGGTCAATGTCCAGTTTTTAAATAAAAAAGGGGTTGAAAAAACCCTTTTTTCCCCGCACTTTTTAAATCTGGGGGTCAATGGGAGGTTTTGGGGTCATCTCGTTCCAGGACCCCGGGATAGTTTTGTCCATGAAAACCCAAAATGGTGGGTTTGGGGGGGCTCCTTTTTCCCCGGGACTTTTTTTAAAATTTTGGGGGCATGCAGGTTTGGGGGGCCCTTTCTTTTGGCCCAGGGCAGGAAAAGTCCAATGTCTATGAAACTAAAAAGGGGTTTTAAAGGACTCCTATTTCCAGCAAATTTTAATCTGTGGGTCAAAACAGGTTTAATGGGCATACTGCGGTTTTAAAGGACAATATAGTTAATGTCCAGTTTTAAAATAAAATGGTGTTTTAAAGACTTTTCCTTTTTTCCCCGGGACTTTTTTTTTTTGGGGGCAAACAGGGGTTTTGGGGTCCCTGGGTGGCCCCGGGCAGGTTTTACCCCCTTTTCCAGTTCAACTAAAAAAGGGGGTTTTAAAGACTCCTTTTTTCCCCACTTTTGAATCTGGGGGGCATGCAAAATTTGGGGGTCATGCTGCCTTCCAGGACAAGGATATTCAAATTTCCCGTTTAAATAAAATGATGGGGTTTAAATCATACCCCTGGCACTTTTTAATTTTTGGGGTGATGCAGGGTTTTAAAGGGGCAAAACCCGTGGTGCAAGACAGGGATAGTGGGAAAGGGGTGGGGAAATTTTTTCTGTGGCTTTTTTTAACCTAAGTGGGGTTGCCTAAGATTTTTAGCACGTACCATTTGCCCGTTTTTTTGGGTGTTAAAATTTCCCGCTTCTCCCCGCCCTGTTTGGTTTTAAGAAATTTAAGGTGTTGTTGCTCTCCCATAGAC
>JAODAL010085257.1:0-10648 GCA_025379985.1 Phyllomedusa bahiana
AGCAATAGAAGGTTTCTCTGTGCAGAAATAACTAATTTCGCTTGAGCTGTTTGGCCACGGGCAGAACGCAGGTTCCTTTCCCTATGAGAGCTGAGAGCCCACTGGGGCTGAAACAGGAAACTTTTTGTTCTATGTAAAACGAGGCCCATGTAAATTTTTCCAGCCAATCGCAACCATACGCATTCCCAGTCATGAGTCGCACACACATCTCACCCTGCTCTATTCTGTAATCTGATTTGCTGCCGCCAAAATTACAGGAAGCGCCGAAAAAGGCGCATTCTTAATAGATGATGCTCAGATTTTAACCTTAATTATCCGCATGATCGGGAAATTTCGATCACCATAAAAACCTTGCCGATTTCAACTTTGTCGATAAAAATCGCTCAACACTAGTCGTAATTAAGTAAGGTAATGCCGAGAGGGAAATCAAAGGTTGACTTGGATAGCCCTATTTGGGCTGATGAACCCTAGGGCCTATCCACGGGGTAATCACACCAATAAGTGTGACTCCATCTAGAACCTGTCCCTACCTGTCCCTGTTCTCTGACTGCTGCTCCTCATAGTCCATGCACCTTGGGATGTGGGAAATATTGGTGCATGAGAGCTGCAGTCAGAGAACAGGGAGTTTTTTCCTAGCACCCAACTCACTATCTTGGAGTCATCATGGAGGGACATACAGATACCATTGAGCAGCACTAGGTTTGGAGTAGGGTGGTGGTGGTTTTTGCTTTTATCTGAGGCAAATTGTAGCCTGTGGCTAGTAAAATCTGTGGCTAATTGCTTTGTTGTTGGGGATTTGGATATGAATTCTTGGTTTCTGGGATGGTGATACTTTCAATTATTACTGTGCGATAAGACCAATTGTTGGCAGAGGGACCATGCATCATTTCTATTTTGGGCACTTGCATAAAGAATAGCAAGCTTGTATATAGGCCTATAGACTTTGCTGGTTAAGTGGATTAAAGGACACTTTGTATACTCATAATATGCCCTAACATTTCCCTCTATTAATGTATTTTTATATACATTATTAGGTTGTGTGCTGACAAGTCTAATGCTATGCTAACGCACTGTGTTTTGATAAATTGAATTGTATGTTAATATTCTGGGTACATCCTCAACACCTTTTCACCAATAACAGAAATTTAGGAAAGGTGGTTCTGGACTAGGATTACCACTGTCTCTCTAGTCCTTCAATAAAATTTAATTTTACCACCAGGTCTATATGAAATGAAAGGGGCGCTCTGATTGGTTGCTATGGGCAACAAAGAGAATTTTAGATCTCGACAGTTTTCATACATGTTTTCATACAGTTTTCATGCATTTCTTTTAATTTTTGTCGCACTTAAGGATTTAAGAATGCAATCACTTGGACCTTTGTACAACAGACTAGAATACTTTTACTGTATTGTACTTTTAGCCTTGACTGCTCTTGACCGCCAATAACCGCACTCAGCAGTTTGTAGTGTCTAGTTAATTTGTGAAATCACTTCTATACCATAGTCACTATTGATGCCTTATCAGTGTCACCTATAGTAACATAGCATATATCTACTGCATATGGTGTGGACTCAGATCCTGTGCATGCTCTATGCACATCCTCAAATGTGGTGCACCATGCTGGCTTAAAAGTGCTTTTCCATCTGGCTGTTTTACAGAGCCTACTCTTCACAGCAAAGCTCACATTCTCTGTTCAGGCTGTTGGTGGTTCTACAGGAGTGACTGGTGTATCAACTTTGCTATTACTAGCTGATTTTGTAAGAGGGACATCTGTGATATTTTAAAAGCAGGTCTCAAGGCTACAAAGCTCTAAAAGATCAATATTCTGTGCTTTTACTAAGACACAGCAGGGAGTGAATACCAATCTACTTGGGGACCCTATATACTTAACAATTGGATGCCCTATATAACTACCTATTGGGGGACCCTATATACCAGCCTGAGTGTAATCTAAATACCTGCCCACCTACCTACTGAGTGGTCTATATAGTTAGCTAATGGAGGACTGTATACCTCCATACCTACTATATGGACTGTTATTCTTATCTACCTAATAAGGGGGGCTATATACCCACTAAGGAGTTACCTAATGGGGGACTATATCTCATGACCTACTGACTGGATCTACATACTTACTGAGGAGGGGCTATTTTTCTACATTTTGATGGTACTTATATGTCTTATTACTGAAGGAGGCCTATAAAATTACCTACCTACTGAGGGGCCTGCATAGCTACCAAATGAGGGTCTACCTATCTATCTGCCTATCTACCTATCTAATGTGAGTTTATATGCCTAAAAAGGGATTATATACCCATACACCTAATAAGGTTTATATACCCATAAACCAAAGAAGAACTGTATCTACTTAATAAGAAGAGTCTGCCCACTTATACGACTCACTAATTTTTAGTGTTTAACCTACCTAAAAGGGCTATACAATACATGGAAATCCTTAAAGAAGCATTTATGCTATCTATCATACTGATTGGGGTACACTTACTGTGTGGGTCAACAAGAGGGGCATTATTACAATTTGGCATGCTGTGCATGGGGAGTTTGTATAGGAATTGGCAGGGAAATGCTGAAAAAGAAACAAGTCTAACATGTTTGTGTGGTAAATTCTGCAGGGATGAGTTGTGGCCGGGAGAATAAATCATGATGGTCTAGACCGGATGGAGAAGAAAATGTAAATGAATGACTCCTATTATAAAAGAGAGCAACTTATCAGAGAAGGCATCACCTGTGAGTCACTGGATGTAACTACACTGCAATCACTTATATGTTCACAGATCCTGTGTATAACTGGTAAGTACCACTTTATGGACAGTTTATGAAAGTAATAGTGGTCTCAGTATAATGGTTTATATTTAGTAACCGTATGATGGTTTCATTCAGTCTCTTTATGGTGGTGATATGCAGTCATGATATTACTTGGTTCTTGTATATTGATGTTATTGGAATTATCGGTCTTGGTATATTGATTTGCTCAGTAATATAGTGGTATTAGTCACTATATAGTGATGAAATGAAGTAATAATGTGGTGGTATTTATTGGCTCCTGTCTACATACTGATCTACAGAATAGAGATGTTATTTAAACTGTTCTGTTTAAACTCCAACAAATACTAAACCCTTAAAACAAAGGCACAATTGCTTTTTTTTTTTCCATTTCCCCATGAAAATTTTTTTTTTTTTTTTTTTTTTTTTTGTGTGTGTGTTTTGGGGAAAGGAGAGGGGAGGCAAGAGGGGGCAAATGCTTCTGTATAGCTTGTTTTTCTTTCTTTCCACCGACTGTCTCCATTTCAAATAATTATTGTTTTCAATTGGACAATCCCTTTAAGTAGTAATAATTTTCCATATCATGCTACACCACATAAATTTGGTACTCCAAGTAGGGAGCCTGGTGTTAAAAAGTAGTAGTCCACAGCCATTGGCTAGTGGTAGGGGGCCCAAGATGAAGTTTTCATCGGGGCCCACAAGTCTTTAGCTATGCTCGTAGCCATAGTTGTAATTAAGTTATGCAGCCCCTTCATTGACTTTCTCTACATTAGCAGTGCTTCTTGAAATCAAGCTATGAAGCAAACTGCATCGTCATATTCACTTAAGTATAGATGTGCTACAGTTCCATAGTGTTAAATCAGCTATGCATTCTCTTCATTCTCAGGATTGATGGAGGGTCCCAGCCTTCCCAGCCCCTGTAAGATCTTGACCATAAGCTACAGAAAAAAAAGAGATATGTTCCAGCGCTGAATTCCATTATAAAATCCTAATTTTTTTCAAAACAGCATATCAAAGACAATCATCTTCATGCCCAGTATTTTATACATAATACAGTGCTGAAAGCTGTCTATGTTGTGGATAAAGGCATCATTTCATACATTGTTTAAGATTCTCCTGGATGAAACTAGATAGGCTTTAGCAGCGATAAGCTGGTTATATTTTCCATATGTTTTTCCCTTGTACATAGATATTTGAGGACATCCAACAAAGGTCATTTTCTGATTAAGCCTAACCAGAGCCAAGGCTAATTGTATACACTGGTCTTTTATATGAAGCCCATTTTTTAAATGACATCATGATAGTAAGGCTTTCTTAAACCATATAACCTAGAAAGCCCTGGGTGTTGTCTGGGTAGATGATATATATGATGATATCTTTTAGAGGACTGCCAAGTATCATGTTAATCAGTAGAAGAGTGAAGAAATCAGGCAACAACTTTTAGAGGCTGATTTATTGATTTTAAGCTTTCAAGAGTACTAGCTCTTTGTCGTAAATGAGGTTTACATCATGATGCTAACATTACATCTGACAAAGAGAGCCAGTACTTTCAAAAGCTTGCCATCAAATACTGGCAAATACTGTGGTAGAATTGTGTAGTTCACATTTAAGATGTTGATGCAATGCTAGTTTTTCAAATGCTAAAACTCTCTTTTACTTATAAAAGATCTTACTGCTCCCTATACCTCATTGACCAGGTATTCTACATTAATCAGCATTAAATGAAAAATACCTCCAATTGGTCTGGGTCACAAAAATCCTAAAGAGCTGTATAGATCTCTGCTGGTAGATCATCTTTACTGCTACCACACCATCAAGATAAGATGTATGTGGTTGATGGAGGCCCTTGGGAAAATTAATTTTGTGGGGAAATTGTTTACAGGTCGGTTACTGAGGGAACTGAAATAGCCAGGGAGGTCATAAATTCACTTGTATCTCCTTAGGGAAAACAGAGGAACAAAGCAATATATTTTGAAAATGTCTTTATTTTGTGTTCTCTACAATTTGAAAGCTATTCTTTGTAGCGAGACAACGCCTTCAATTACACAGAATGCCAATGTCCACAGCTGACTGTGCAAAGATAATCTATTTGATTGTCTCAAGGGCAGTAGAATTGTTACACGAATATATTTGTTGTAATCCATATATGTATAGACAAAATGTCAAACTGCCTCAGACATGTCTATATTTTATACTAATACTATAGTAATATTGCATATGACATGTCGGAACAGATGGGGGGAGGACCATGAAACATGAACAAATCAGGTAGAATCAGATGTAATGTGATGAACTATGGAGGGTAACTGTCACGGTTCACGCCACGGTCCCTGCTATGGACTCGCAGTGTGCCCGTGTCGGTTGTGTCCCGGCCGCTGCTGCGACATCCCCTGGTGTCCCTGGCTCTTTGCACACACCTGTCCTGGCTCCTCCACTCCTGAGGCCTCACCACCTGTGGCTTCCTCCAGCTTCCTGGCATCCTTGCGCACAACGTGCTCCCTCTAGGGCACGCGCGCGTCCCCTGCACCACATTTAAGGAGCCCGAGTACCTTGGCCCTGCCCAGTGACCTGTAACCTCTGGCTACATAAGGAACCTCCTACTTTCACTCTATGCCCAGTTCGTTGTTGTTACCCAGCACAAGACTTGACCCCTTGGCTGCTGTTCTGCTGCTGTCCTCACATTCAGCCATACGTTTATTTGGTACCTGCTGTACACCTCCGCTGTACCGGTCTGCTACACCTGCTGTTCCCTGGCACCTTTTATCTATCTGTTACCATCCTGGGACTGTGCCTTACGTTCAAGACTATACCTGGACTGTCACCCTTTTACGCTACACCTGCGGTCCCCGGGACTCCGCTCCAGCGCCAGCTAACAGACCTGCACTTCGCAAACCCACTGCCTGCACTTGCCATCTGTGCCTGCGGTGGCCCTGAGGATCCACACCTGGATATCTGCGGTCGGCCTTTTGGGCACACATCTGTCAGCGCCGCACCGTTACGGGTACGAACGACCATACAATAGGGATCCCCCCGGGAGTGACTCTGCCTGAACTTGTAACCGTTTGAACCGTCAGGCGTTCACCCTGGAAGCAGTTATTTCAGAAGCTGCAGACCTCACCACCCGTCTAGATGAAGTCGTGTCTGAAATGGCCCCCTACAACTGCTCCGCCATCTGCTGTGGTTCCGCCTCCTGTTGTCATGACCGGGGGTCCCTACCTGCACCTGCCTCTGCCAGCCCGTTATTCCGGAGATCCCCATACCTGTCGCGGCTTCCTCAATCAGTGCACAATCCACTTTGAGGTCCTGGCCACCAGTTCCCATCTGACCGTGCCAAGGTGGCTTTTCATCATCACCTGCCTCCCGGTGAGGCCTTGGCCTGGGTCCCCACCTCTGTGGGAGAAAGGAGATCCGCTGACAGGGGACCTCCAGGGGTTCCTGAACGCCTTCCGGAAGACCTTTGAGCTACCGGCGCAACACAATCTGCTGCTTCATCTCTGCTCCGTTCCGTCAAGCGACTCCACCGTGGGCCCATTATGCCATCCAGTTCCGTACCCTGGCCTCCGAGCTTGCCTGGAACAATGAGGCCCCCGTTGCTGCCTTCTGGGGGGGCCCGATGGACGCATTAAAGGACGAGTTGGCTGGTCGTGACCTAACCCACCACATTGGACGACCTCATCGCTTTGGGTACCCGGATCGACATCCGTTTTTTCTGAGAGGGAGCTTGAGCTACGCCAGCAGCCAGCGTCCACCCGCCTCGCAAGCCTCCACGCTCTGTACCTGAAACCACGAGCCCACCTCGCCTGACACCTGCGTTTTTCCAAGATGGGGCCTATGGAGGTCAACCGCACTCATCTCACCACAGAGGAACGCGCCCCGTCGACGCAGTTTAAAACCTGTGCCTGTACTGGTGGGGACCCGTCATTTCCTGAAGAACTGCCCCGTCCGCCCACTGCGCCCCCCGGAAACCTCAGCACCATGGGGTTGTGGGTGAAGTAACCCTGAATAACGGTGTGCCTGCTCCCGTTTGGACCACTCCCCGTCACCCTAAAAGTTTTTTCATCTGGTATGCGTCTGAAGTGCCTGCTCTTCTGGACTCCGGCTCTTCCGAGAACTTCATTCATCCGTCCCTACTGGAGAAGTCTGCCTGCCTGTTTCCCGTCTGGAAAAACCCCTACGTTTTCATCCGTTAACGGGAGATCCTGAAGGAGCCAGTCCAGTTCCGAACCCAGCCTGTGTCTCTACAAATTGGAGGTTCCCACCAAGAGGACATATCCTTCCCACTCCCCGCCAAGTTCTTCTGCTCCAGTCTTGCTCGGCTTCCAAAGGTTCCAGCTTCACAGTCCCCTCCCTGGAATTGGCGAACGGGTGAAGGGCGTCCAATGGGGCAAGCAGTGCCACTCTCACTGCCTCAAGCCCGCCCATCTGGAGCAGCCCTGCCCCACCCTTTCTCTGTCCGTTGGTTCTTTCTGTGCCGATGGAAGAAAAACCCTGTGTGCAAGAAGAACCTCTGACTCCCACCCACCCCTCCCCCTCCTACTGTTTTCTGCTTCTCCCCAGGTCCAAGAAGTTACCCGGACTTTCTGGAGACCTCCTCTGACGACAGTTCCTGGGATACCGAGGAGGGGGTGGGTTACCCATAGGCCGTTTTGTGGTACCCGGATAGCCCGGAGGGGAGGGCTTAAGGGGGGGGGTACTGTCACGGTTCACAGCCACGGTCCCCTGCTATGGACTCCAGTGTGGGCCCGTGTCGGTTGTGTCCCGGCCGCTGCTGCGACATCCCCTGGTGTCCCTGGCTCTTTGCACACACCTGACCTGGCTCCTTCCACTCATAAGGAACCTCCTACCTTCACTCTATGTCAGTTCGTTGTTGTTACCCAGCACAAGAGCTTGACCCCTTGGCTGCTGTTCTGCTGCTGTCTCACATTCAGCCATACTTTATTGGTACCTGCTGTACACCTGCTGCTGTACCGGTCTGCTACACCTGCTGTTCCCTGGCACCTTATCTATCTGTTACCATCCTGGGACTGTGCCTTACGTTCAAGACTATACCTGGACTGTCACCCGTTTACGGCTACACCTGCGGTGCCCGGACTCCGCTCCAGCGCCAGCTAACAGGACCTGCACTTCAGCTACCCACTGCCTGCATCTGCCATCTGTGCCTGCGGTGGGCCCTGAGGATCCACACCTGGATATCTGCGGTTCGGCACACATCTGTCAGCGCCGCACCGTTACAGTAACTTAAGGATATTATGTGAGTATGATATGATATCCACATACAGAGGAAAGAAATGGAATCACTGATTTCAACATCATACTTTCCTGACAGAGAGGCAAATGCTGATGACACAACTGCTATGTATTTTTCTATAACTATTGCAACCTTCAGAAAGAATATAGTAAATGCCCCTAAACATTGTAAAAGCTCCTGCTATAGAATGAACAAGAATTAAAGGAAGAATAATGTATATGCATCATACAATTAGGTCCATAAATATTTGGACAGAGATAACATTTTTCAAATTTTGGTTCTGTACATTACTACAATGAATTTGAACAAAACAATTCAGATGCAGTTGAAGTACAGACTTTCAGCTTTAATTCAGTTCGTTGAACAAAATTATTGCATAAAAATGTGAGGAACTAAAGCATTTTTTGAAAACAATCCCTTCATTTCAGGGGTTCAGAAGTAATTGAACACATTAAATAATTATAAATAAAATGTTAATTACTAATACTTGGTTGAAAACCCTTTGTGGGCAATGACTGCCTCAAGTCTTGAACTCATAAACATCACCAGACACTGTGTTTGACTGGATTCGAGCACACAATTCATTTCTGAATACCTCAGAATTCATCCGGCTGCTTCTGTCCTGTGTCACATCAACAATAAACACTAGTGACACAATGCCACTGGCAGCCATACTTGCCCAAGCCATCACACTGCCTCCGCCATGTTTTACAGATGATGTGGTATACCTTTGATCATGAGCTTTACCATGCCTTCACCATACTTTTTTCTTTTCATCATTCTGGTAGAGCTTGACCTTGGTTTCATCTGTCCAAAGAATGTTCTTCCAGAACTGTGCTGGCTTTTGTAGATGTCTTTTAGCAAAGTACCCATTTTTTTCTTGAGGCTTATAAGTGGCTTGTATCATGCAGTGGACCCTCTGTATTTACTTTTATGCAGTCTTCTCTTTATTGTAGATTTGAATATTTATATACCTACATCCTGGAGAATGTTGTTCACTTGGTTGACTGTTGTGAAGGAATCTCTCTTCACCAGGGAAATCATTATGTAAGCATCCACCACTGTTGTCTTCCATGTGTATCCAGGTCTTTTTGCCTTGATGAGTTCACCAGTGCTTGCTTTCTTTCTTTCTTGTGATGTACCAAACTGTAGATTTTGCCACTCCTAATATTGTAGCTAGAGATGGGCGATTTGATTCTAACGAAGTGGAATTCGTTTAGAATTTCAGGAAAACTTCGGTTCGGAACGAAGTCGAACTTTGGGGTACTTCGGGTGAACGAAGTGTTAGCTTTTGATTGATAAAATGGCTGCGAGCACATGCGCTACATGGGGCAAAGCACTCTGGAGGAAGAAGGGCATAGCCTGCATGACATGTTGCAGAGATGAAGCCAATCAGAGACCGGCAGGATTCTGTGACGTCACCGCACTATATAAGTCCGGGCGCGACGCCGGGAGCTCACACTCCTCTCACTGTGCTCATCAGGGAAGGTGCTGCCGCGGCTGATAGCTCTTAATGAAGAATTGATTTTTATATAGCGATTTCTGTGGGGTGTCTCAGCTTGTCTCAGAGACTGTTCTCTTAATGTTCTATTTCTAATTTTTTGGGGTATTGGATCTGAAATCCAGTGTGCGACCACTGCAGCTCATATACATTCAATATCCAAGTGGGATCTAAGCCAGTTCCTGTTGTATTCATTTAAAGAAAACAGCGTTTTTACAATACAAATACACTTCATTTTTGGCTGCTCAATTCTATTGCGCAATTTACATCCAGGGGTTAATTAAGCGTTGTTTTGCTGCTGTGCTGACCCCAAGAAACCGTCTTTTTCAATGCCAAAATATATAAATTTTTCCTGTAGCCTAATTCACAAGCAAAGGTTAATTAACAACTGTATCTCTTGTTGTGTGGCGTAGAAAACACGCAATTGTAACACGCTACAAAGCTACTATTTTGTGGGGCTCAATTCGTTGGCGCAATTTACATCCAGGGGTTAATTAAGCGTTGTTTTGCTGGTGTGCTGACCCCAAGAAACCGTGTTTTTCAACCCCAAAATATATACAATTTTAATTTAGCCAAATTAACAAGCAAAGGTTAATTACAACTGTATCTCTTGTTGTGTGGCGTAGAAAAAAAGCCATAGTAACACGCAACAAAGCTACTATTTTGTGCGACTCAATTCTTTGGCGCAATTTACATCCAGGGGTTATTAAGTGTTGTTTTGCTGGTGTGCTGACAAAAATAAACCGTCTTTTTCAACGCCAAAATATATACAATTTTGCTGTAGACTAATTCACAAGCAAAGTTTAATTACAACTGTATCTCTTGTTGTGTGGCGTAGAAAACACGCAATTGTAACACGCTACAAAGCTACTATTTTGTGGGGCTCAATTCTTTGGCACAATTTACATCCAGGGTTAATTAAGCGTTGTTTTGCTGGTGTGCTGACCCCAAGAAACCGTCTTTTTCAACGCAAGAATATATAAATTTTTCCTGTAGCCTAATTCACAAGCAAAGGTTAATTACAACTGTATCTCTTGTTTTGTGGCGTAAAAAACACGCAATTGTAACACGCTAAAAAAAAACTAGTTTTTGCGCCAATTTTTTGGCGCAATTTCATC
>JAODAL010085258.1:0-10647 GCA_025379985.1 Phyllomedusa bahiana
TTGATCAACTTGGTTGAGTCATTTCCCTTTATATCATGTTAGGTAAAACCCCTTCAGGTGCTCACCAAAATTAGCCATCGAGAATCCACATAAAACCCATTCCCCCTTCCGCGCGCAACTCATAACATGTCCTGCAAAGCTGCCACCTCTCCTATGAGCCAAACACCTTCAGTCAAATTCGCCACTCCATAACGGGCTTGCGCCCATCTTACCGTATGCCCTTTCCAATGCACTGCCCCAAAAAACCCCTCACCCCGATGGGCTTCCGTCTCATTTTCTCCCCATAAAATTGCAACTGCGTGGCTCCCCCTAGAATGAATAACAGACTAGGTGTCAATTACACACACACTGCATCTTTAAAATTCCCCCTAACCCCTTCTTTTAAATATCAATATGCATATTCTTTTGGGAATATAAACTCCACTGAAACAATAGCCATGTATAATTTTCCCCATAAAGCCCTTCCCCTATATTTTAAATATGCATATTCTTCCAAAGAGTGCAGGCCCCATTAAATACATGTTCCACTCATTGTATAGTATTTCTCAAACTATATTCATAAACCACTTCTCTTTTACATGAAATATTCATATTCATTTTAATAATACTTAGGCTCTATCTACCCTCCCCCCTTTCCCACTTTTTTTCCCTCAAAAGTTCCCCTTTGAAATTCTCCCTACGCCACACTGCCATTAAATCCACCACCACAATGGGAGCATGCAAAAACATGGGAGCAGCAAACCCATATTTCAAATCCCATTGCTTGTCACCTCCACCTAAAAAATTTTTCCCCGAATCCGCTCATTTCAACTTGAAAGCACAAAAAATGTTGCCATCCCCCTCGCATTCCCGCCTCGACTACGAAAACATCCTCCCTGGGGGCCTCCCCAGTACACCCTCGCTCCCCCTCCAAACTATCCTAACTCTGCTGCCCGTCTATTCACCTCTCTCCTCGCTACTCCCCTGCCTCTCCCCTCTGCCGACCCCTTACGGCTCCATTGCCCCAATCCAGTTCAAGCTAGCAAATTCGACCCCCAAAAGGGTCTCCATAACCTCCCCCTTATACATCTCTGCCCTTTAAACCAAATACCTCCCCTCACGCAACCCCCGTCCTCACAGGACCTTCTCCTCTGCCTCCTCTTATCACCTCCTCACATAACCGTCCCCAAGACTTTTCCTCGTGCTTCCCCACACTTGGAACTCACTGCCTCAAAAACATGATCTCCCCCTCTCTAAACCGGTTAAACGAAACCCTAAAAACCCTTCCTCTTCAGGATTGCCTAAAACCCAACCATTACCGGGTTGAAAAGCTCCCCCCCCAAAAAAACTTGTTTTCCCCCCTCCCTTCTGCCCTCTTCACCCCCCCCCCTGAAAGATTGTAAGTCCTCGCGGGCGGGGAAACCTTTTTCCCCTTTCCTTTTCCCAGTTGTTAGTCCTTTTTGTCCCTTTGTAATTGTTTAAACCAATTTTTTATTTATGTACCCCCCCCTTTTAAAATTTTTTACAGCGCCGGAAAATAAAGGGGGCGTCCAAAAAATAAATGATAAAAAATTAAAATAATAATAATCTAGTTGCATCCGCTCGACTAGTCGCCCCGCAAGCAAAACAAAAAATTTTCTACATACTTTGAGAAACATACAGGGAATAGCCCCTTTTGCAAAAGAATAAAAACATGCATCCCAAAATTTGTTAAATAAAAACCCCTGGCCTCAGGGGAAAAAATATCTGTCTCTTTAAACAGGACCCAGGGACAATGGGGGAAAAACTTTAAGAGGAAAAAGGGGGGAGAGGAGGGGGGGAGAGGAGAGGTGGGGGGGAAAACATATATGAACCTCTGTTGCCCCCCCTTGGGTCATATATTAAATTTTGCTTTTCCCATTAAACCGTCCCTTAAATTCACATTTATCATGTTTCTTAAAAATTTTTTATATGGGGGAATCAAAAAGATCAAAAAAAATCCCGGAAAAAGGGAAAAACCCTTTCATTTGGGCCCTTTTAAAGGTTTCATGTATTGAGTTGTATATCCTTTCTTCCCTTTCCTGCAAAAAAAACTACATCCAAATCGCCCTTTTTTTCCCCCTTTAGTTTTTTTAACACTTATCCCCCAAAAAATTTTTAGAAACCTCTTTTTTCCCCCCTTAGGGTACTTCCAAAATGTTTTCTTCCCTGGGGGGTGTCACCTCTATTTTAATAGTACTCGATGTTTGGGAGATACGGGGACAAAACTCTGTAGGGTTTTTTTCCAATTGTTTTGGGGGCGGGTTTAAAAATAGCCCATAAAAAACCCCTCGGGTTTTTAAAATTTGAGGGAATTGTCTTATCTCAAATCTTCTCTTACCCAAGGGGATTAAAAAAATCTTTATTTTTCCCAAATATAAATTGGACGAAGGGAAACATTTTCCCACGGGGTTATGACCCTACCCCCGGAGATTTTGAAACCATGTTTTTTTGCCATCTCCCTCAAATGACTTTGTACAAATTCTTTCCCTAAGATTTCTTCCTTTTTTTAAAAAGGACATTTATTTTTATTTAGGAATCACTCAGAGAAAAATGGTTTGCCTTCAGAAGGGGGCCAAATTTTCTTCTAAGTATAGCTCTAAATTTCATTAGTTTCTTCTCAAAGGGACCTATACAAAAAAAATTAAATCATTTTTTTCTTTCTTTTTTTTATGTTTAAAATTTAAATGTCTCGGGCATTTGTCAAACCCCTTATTAAAGCCTTCCTAAAAACTTTTTTTTAGGATCCCCCCTTGCCTAAAAAGGTGCATTTAACTTTATACATCCTTAATAAAAACCCTTCTAATTTTTAGAACAATTTCTACGACCCCAAAAGAAATTTGGCCTATGGGGACCCCCTTTTTTTTGGGAAAGGTGGATCCCTACTAGAGAAATGTAACAAATTTTGGTACCCGTTTTTTTTCCCCGAAATATTTTGCCTGTTCGGTTTTTTTTTCATCCAACAAAATTTTTCAAGACCCAAAAAAAATTAATTTTCTCCCGATGAATTTAAAACGTAATTTTCATCCAATTTTTTTATCATTGAGTCTAGTTTCAAAATCCATAAATTTAATTTTTCCCTTTTACCACCCCAAAAAAAATCAAAATTTCATAAATTTTAAAGGGCCCCCCCAAAAAAAAAATCCGTTTCTGGGAATATTTCAAGGTTTTTCAAAAAAAAAAACAATAGCATCCCCCCCAACCAACCAAAAAAAATAGATTAAAAAAACTTGGTGAAACGGGAAAATTCCCAAATGGGGGGCCCCTTTTATCTGGTGAAAAAAGGGTTTCCCAACAAACAAAAAATATTTAATGTTTTCAAAAAAAAATCCAATAGTGTAAAACAAAATAATTGTGTTCGGGTAAATTGTGTACCTTTGTGTTCAAAAAAAAATTGATTGTTTCGGGCCCCAAAAATCATGTCTGATTTTTCTGTATAGGGTTTTTTACGCCCAAACTTTGCAAGAAGTGTATTTCTCCCCTCAAAAAATAGATCTTTTTAAATTTTCTCATCACAGTGGTCTTCGTTTTTTTAAGAATGAAGGGAAGGGCCAGTGAAAAGGGCATCGTATTGGGATAAACATAGTGTAGGTCCTTGTGTTAAATTATTTTCTACCGGGAGATATCGGTTTTCCCTGGTATTGGAACAACTCTTTTTTGCACTTTTGGTAATGCAAAAAAGGGTAGAATAGTAGGATTCACTTTTAAAGCATAAATTTTTTTCCCCTCCTCAGAAATAAAATTTTTTCAAATTTCCCCAAAAATCCAAAATCCTTTTCCCAATTTCCCTTCAGATACTCTTTGGGTTGGGTTTTTGGGAAAAGCCTTCAATGTTTCTTAATCCCCAAAAGTATTCTCTAAACCATCGCTCTATAGTCCCTTTTTTTTAAAGGGATGAAAAATTTTCCCAAACCCTTGTCAGGTTTTTTTGATTACACCCTTCCCTGTTAGATTATAGTTCGGGCAATAGTATTTTTCCTCCCTTTTTAAATGTAAAAAAGGGATGGTTGTAGTCTGAGGTAGTTTTTTAAAGGTTTTGCTGTTATACTTCCACAAACGTATCCAAAAATTTATATTGTGATATGGGAGGTGTTTTCCCTAGATTTTGGCTTAAAAATTTTGGAAAAGGAAATCGAATTATGGGGTCCCCCTTCACCTTCAACCTGCAATTGTTCAAGATCCCCCAAAATTGTTTTCTCCTTATTTTCCTAAAGGGGGTTAGTTATCTTTAAACTTTTACCCTATGATATTTATGCAAACCCAAACCTTTAAGCAAAGAGTTTTAATATTTTTACCATACAAATTCTTTAAAATTTTGGGCATGGGATAAAAGTTAAGACGGTTTGACAACCCGGGTTTTTGTTTTTCTTTAAACTATGGGGGAGGATAAGTTTCATTTGTAGTGCTCCCACCCTTTTTATTTCTGATGATTCCCCTTTCTGGGATCCCCTCAAGGGGAAACCCTTTGGGTGGGTTCTAAAAAAAGTGGATGTATTTGCTTTGAATTGGGTTTGCGTGTGTTCAAAACCCTGCCCTTTTTTCCTGCCATGGTGGGTATTTGTTTTTCCTTTAAAATATTCCCTGTCCCTCCCCCAAAATGGGCCCACCCCAAAGGATGCAGAAGAGGAAAAATGTATTTGACCCCAATGACCCCTTTCCCCGATTAAATTCTCTGGGGGATTCTGATACTTGCACTGCTGATTTTAGAAGTTTTTTTATGCGCTTTCTTATTTGTCCAACCTCTGTTTTTCTCTGCCCTTTCCCTCCAGCCACTTTTCTTCCCCTGCTTTTATAGTTTTAAATTAAAACCCTGTGGAGGATTTTTCCCCAAGCAGAAGTTCGGAATCTGAAGATCTGAAAAAGATTAGGTTTTTTTAGGAAAATCTACTTTTTTTTCCAAATATAAACCTGATTGTTATCAAATTTCTTTTATCCCTCCAGATATTTGTTATGTTTCCTTTCCTTTATTTTTTTTCAGGTTTTCTTTGTTTCGTTTTTTTTTTTTGGTTCAAATTTTGGGAAATCTGGTTTGGGTTTCCGAAACTTTTTAATCTCCATATTCTGATTTAGTTGTTCACTTAATTTATTGAAAAAAAATTCTTAAATATTTGACAGATATTTCAAAATTTCAGAAAAGCATTGGGTTAGATTTTTTCCCCACCCCTTGATAAAAATGGGATCCTCAAAATTTTGTGTTTTTGGTCTCAAGTTTAATCCGTAATCCTCTAACACAATTTTTTTGTTGTACATATTTTCTCTAGACGGGTTTACTTCCCAGCCTGCCCGAATTTGGGTTTTTTGTAAGTTTTTTTTAATTTCTGAAAGGCATAGGGGTGTTAGTTTCATTCAATGGAATTGGGGTTTATTAGAAAATTTCTACATTGGCCCCCTGTGAAAAAAAAAATCCAAATTAATTTTCTGACCAAAAAACCTCCCTTCCCCAGATTCCCCCCCTTGAAATTCCTGTTCACCAAAATTTTTCCCCATAATCTCCAAAAAATTGGGAATCTCGGGAAGAGAACAAAGAGTGACTTTTTTATCCTTAAATTTTCTTTTTGCCCTAGGCAAACTTAAAATCTATCAGTTCTTATTGTTAAAAAACTAAAAAGTAACTTTTATTTATTTTTAACCCCTTAACCTTTTACACACTTTTTTTAAAAAACCCCGGGGTCTTAAAACCCCTCATTTTTAAACCCTTTTTTCTTCTGAAAGGGGGAAAAACTCCCTTTCTTTCTTCCCAAATTGGTGGAACCCCCCCTTTTTAACAGGAGAGCCTTATATTTTATAGCAAAGTATAGCTTCAGTAAGGGATCCCCAAACCAATACTTTTGGGGAGTCGTCCCTTTAAAATTTTAGGGGAAAAGAAAAAAATAAGGGGGCCCCTTGTGACACCGTCTTTCAAACAGGTGGGAAAATTGTAGGCGAGGTGAGAGTCACAAATTTTTAAAAGTCCTATCTGACCTCGCCGACATGTTTCCCAGCTTTAAACCTTTGGGTTTATCAAGGCCCTTTGAGGTCCCAAAACACATGTGGGTTTTGGGTCACTTTCCTTTATATCATGTTAGGTAAACACCCCATTCAGGTTAAAAGCCCTTTTTTAGGAAGGGGGTTTTCCCTAAAAAATTTTTTTGAGGGGGAAAGGGGGGTTTAATAGGGGTTTGCTAGTGACAGAGGACATTTATTTAAACAGTAAAAAAAAAGAAAGAAAAAAAATTTATTTAATTGTTGTATAGGTACCTTTGATGATAGGGGTAATGAAATGAGAGCTTTTTCTTAGGGAAAACTTTTGGACATTTGAAGGGAGATCCCGTATTCTCTTTTAGGTGATTTCTAAAAAACCATAGTGTCACTTATAGAAAAGGAAGAAAAATTTGGGATGAAATTTTTACTAGTCATTTTAGGGGAAGGGTGGCAAAAAAAAATGGTTGCAGTCTCCCGGGGGTAGGGGCCTTTTCCCTGTGGGAAATGTTTTATTCTGTCCAAATTTTATGGGAAAAATTAAAGATTTTGTTTTAAACCCATTGATTTAAAGGAAAAAGATTTGAGATAAGACAATTCATTTAATTGTTTAAAAACCCGGGGGGTGATTTATGGGGGGTATGGTACCCCGCCCCCAAAATTATGTGGGAAAAAAACCCGGGAGTTTTTGTCGTCGGATCCCCGAAACATTGAGTACTATTAAAACTAGAGGTGAAAACTCCCCCGCAAAGAACATTTTGGAAGTACATAATGGGGGAAATAGAGGTGCTAAATTTTTTTGGGGGTATGTTTTTGAAAAAGCTAGGGGAAAGAAAGGGCGATTTGGATGTGTTTTGTTGCGGAAAAAGGCAAAAATGGATATTACAGCTCAATACATTGAAACCAAAGGCCTAAATGAAGGCTTTCATTTTTTGGCATTTTATTTGATTTGCTGATTCCCCATTAAAAAAATTTTTGAAAAAAAAAAAATGATATTGTGAAATTAAAATATGGTAAGTGGATTTTGCACAGTTGAATTATGGGCTATGGAAGCATCGGTTCTATTTTGTTCCCCCCCCCACCCTCCCTCTTCCCCCCCCTCTCCCCTTTTGCCTCTATGTTTTTCCCCATTGTCCCTGGGTCCTGTAATGATGCGATATTCATCAAATGGGACGGTTTCTATTTAACAAATTTAGGGAAGCATGTTTTATTGCTTTTGAAAAGGGGCTATTCTTTTGTACTCATGTATGTAGAGGTTTTTTGTTTTTTGCTTGCGGTGTGACTAGTGCGAAGCGGGGTGCAAACTTGATGGGAATGGATCTTGTGTTTCCCCCGTTTTTGCTTTCTCCCATTGTGAGTGGTGGATTTTAAAGGTGCTGTGAGCCATAGGGGAAACTTTTAATTTGGGGGAAATTGTAGAGGTCAAAAAAAGGGAGGGAAAGGGGGGTAGCCCTAAGGGGCCTACAGTTTTTAATTTAAAATGAATATGAAGATTTTCATGTAAAAGAGAAGTGGTTTTATGTTTTAAACTTTTGGGGGGGGGGGGGGGGGGGGGGGGGGGGGGGGGGGGGGGGGGGGGGGGCGGGGGGGGGGGACAATACTATACCCAAAGCAGTGGAAAAAGTATTTAATGGGGCCTGCCGTCTATTGGAATTGAATTGAAAATTTTTGTTAGGAGGGAAAGGGGTTTATGGGGGAAAATAAAAATTTACAGTGGGTCTTTTTGTACAGTGGAGGTTTTTATTCCCAAAAGAAAAATGGGTTTTTAGATATTGAAGAGAGGGGCTTAGGGAAATTTATAAAATGGCAGGTGTTGGTGTGTTTAAAGTGAAAACCCAGTTGCAAAAGTTAAATTTTTGGTGAAACCACGCCCGTTGCAATAATATGAGAGAAGTGAGGGCGGAAAAACCCTTTACAGTCAGGGTGAAAGGGGGGTTTTTTTAGTGGAAATGCATTGGCACCCGGCAAATTTCGGTAAGATTTAGGCGCAAGCCCCTGGATGGAAAAGGCGAAATTTTAAATAAAAGGTTTTTTGGTCTGAGGCATGGTGGCAGGGTTTAGGAGGAAATTTCTTTTTAGTGTGCGCGGGGGGGGGAAAAGGGGGAGTGGGGTTTTTTGTGGATTCTCTAATGGTTTAATTTTGGGGGAGACAGAACGGGGGGTGTTTAAACCCAACCTGATATAAAAAAAAAGTGAGCTCAGAACCCCCCTGTTATCGGAATGCTGCAGACGGTTTCACAAGGGGGGGTTATTTTTTTTCTGGTTTATGAGTTTAGGGATGACTGCCCAAGTAGTTGGCTTGGGGGTTTATGAAGCTAGTAAATTTGCTTTAGATATTGGCCTTCCCCCGTTAGTAGGTGGAAATTTTCCCCCAGAATTTATAATAGAAAGGGAGTTATTCCCCCTTTTTAGAAGGGAAAAAAAGGGGTTTAAAAGATGGGTTAGAGATAAAGGTTTTTTTTTTAGTGTTTAAGAGGTTTAAGAGTTAGATATAATAAAAATTACGTTTTAGTGTTTAACAGATAGAGAAATGAAAGAGTTTAAGTTTGCTATAGTAAATATAGTGATCAAAATACTCTTTTTTTCTCTTTGGGGGTTCCCAATCTTTTGGAGATTTGTGACTGTCCAGAAACCCCACCCTCTTGCTACCCGAAAACCCTAATTTTAACCCCCGCAACAAAAATCCCAGATTTTTTCGATCCCCTTAATAGCAAACCAAAATTTTCATCAAGGGACATTTTTAAAATAAAAAAAAAAACGAGGCAAAAACATAACAAAAAAAAAGTTCATTTTAAACCCATAGCACAAAATATATTAAAAGGGACCCTCATTTAAAAACCCAAAATTTTTTTGGAATTTAAAATGTTTCCCCTTTTTTAAAAAATTTTATCTTGAGGGGCATATATACAGAGCAAGGGGAAAGCTTGGGCCAGTTATTGAGATAGATATCATTACCTGTGGGGTTTACCCCCAAAAACAATTGGTCAGAAAAAAAAGATATGGGACGGAAATAGCCCTTTGAAAAAAGAAGCCCTTTGAAAAAAAGCCCGGGCAATTTAACCCCCGCAGAATCATTCACGTTCCCCTCTGAGCTCAATGGGTCAGAAAGGGGGGGGAGGGCAGTATCGCGGGGCAAGGCGTGAAGGTTTTGGGCATGTAGCAGATCAAAGAAGACGAGAATTGTCTCGGAAATTTTATTGGCCATTAGATTTTTCCCCCTCTTGTGATTCAAAAATTATTAGAACAGAAAGGTCTCATGTGGGTTCATAACCACTGGATCCAACGCCTTCAGTGCATAAGAACTTTCTGTGTTCAATCAATGAGACAATTCTGGTCTTTTCTGATATGCTAAATTAAAAAGCTAATTGGGAAAAAAAATTCCCTCAAATTTTAATATGGCCCGGGAATTTTAAGAAAGGGGCCATGTTTTAAGGCATATCCTAAAGCATAGGCCTCCTCACCCCTTACTTGCTGGGGTATTTAGATTTGTCATTTTTCCCCTTTTATTTTGAAAAACTCTCTGTTTGAAGTAAAAAAACCTTTCAATCAGTTTAAAGAAAAAAAAGGGGTAATTGTTGTTATTGATGATGTTGACTCTTTTGAGAGAGAAATTAAAAATACCTTTGGGCATTGAAGGGGTGGGAAGGGCCCCGAGTTTTTTGGGTTTACCGCCTGTCTTGCCAAAATAAAATCCACTTGGTCCTTTGGACCACAGATAAGCTTCCCAGACTACCAGCTATTTTCTGCTTCATTTTGAGTTAAATGGAATTGTATATTCTTAGTCATAAGACCTTCTAAGGACCAGATGTTTTTGTTATTATACATAAAACCATAAAGGTGTACTTTCTGTTCTTGTGACTGTATATTACATTTCATGATACATTCTGGGTATAGGGTATCATCCATAACACTTGACATTGCTATATGACTAGTCTACTTGTTACCATTGTGGGTGGTCTCAGACTATGTCATTCCTTCTACTCATTTGATATGCTTGATTATCCCCCAGGTTCCCCAAACAAGTCATTCACATTACAACCAAGTGATGTCTTCGTCTGCAGGTGATAAATGAAGACTGGATGAAGTGAACAGGACACAACAGAACCTAACGGGGCCATTGAATTGCAATTTATACTGTCGTCTCTTGGGTTGCATCCGGTGACGTGACCATGTTCACCTGCCAAATGACTCACTATATATATTTTCAATGTATGTTCTGTTGATGGTCTGATGGCTGGAGATTTACTGCTTCGTTACCTCAAAGATGGGGAAACCCATATTGAAGAGAAAAAGGAAGTCTAAAAACCATTTCTTGATGTCAAAGAAGTTAATTGAAGAAGTGGTTTTTTTTCCCCGAGTAAAGTCTGTATTTAGAATGGACTCCTAAATCTCAGTTATTAGGTAATGACAAGGAACCGCAAGGGACTTCATAAGTTTCCTTTCTTTTCTCAATTAATTTCATTTATGCTGTTTTCTTCCCTTCGCTGTTATTTTTCTGCCAGTTTCACTTGACTTTGGCTGACATTTGTTGAGTTATGTCCTCTCTGGAAGATTCATCTAAATTTTGGTTTTTTGATGCTCTTTTTTTAAAATTTTTAAAGCCCTAAATGTTCTTGTATACAATAGGCTTCCAGATGTGGGCATTTAGAGAATGAATTCCCCTTTTCCCTGTTTCCATTGTCCCAAAACAAA
>JAODAL010085259.1:0-10646 GCA_025379985.1 Phyllomedusa bahiana
AAGTGCAGTAATTTTCGTGGAGCTCCATAGAGAGTTTTACTGATATTGTGTGTACAGAACACTGCCCTCTTCAGAGACAGCCCTGTACTGTGTGAGAGCACGACACACCTAAAGCTGCTGTAAACTAAACACTGTGAATAAGTAAAGTAAACATTGTGGTTCTTTACTGATTTTACCTCTAAATCCGTTTTTTACGGATTTTGGTGCTAAAAGCCGGTTTTTAGGCATTTTGCCGCTAAAATCCGGTTTTTACACATTTCGCCGCTAAAAGCCGTTTCTTACGGATTTTGCCGCTAAAAGCTGTTTCTTACACATTTTGCTGCTAATAAAGTTCTCTCTCTTCTGACGCAAAAAAATAATTTTTTTTAACGGATTTTGCCACTAAAATCCGTTCAGTTCTTGGAACAGATGTGAAAGACGCAGTGAGACGCGTATTGCCGATCACTCGTGTGAACGCCGATGCTGATTTCTAATAAACAGCAATGTAAAATCACACTGCTATTTATTCAATACATGTTTGTGTCTGTTTAGGGTCCGACAAACAGATCCAAACACGTATCCAAAAGCGTATGTAACACGGAGTCAAAGACGCTGTGTGAACATACCCTAAATGTAATCACAATTTCATTCTGGTTATTCCTTTTTCAGCTATGGATACACAGCAGCTTTGTATGGTGTCCTCAGTCACCAACAAAATGGTGATTCAGTGGCTACAGAGTCTACAATTCACCTCCCCCTCTTTATGCACACAGGAGAGGGGGAGGCGAGTAAGGTCACCACCAGACCAGCCCACATTCACAGCAGTGCTGTAATACATCCTCTTTGTACATGAACCAAATTTTTTTTTTCTTGGATGTGCTCCCTCTGGTGGCTAAGAGTGGGAAATATTGAAAATTATTATGCAGTTTTAATATTTACCACAAATTAAATGAAAGAAAAAAATATACTAAAAATTTAGACAAAAATGAATACACAATATTTCATCAATAAAAAAGGTTTTTTTTATCACAGATTCCCTTTAAAAATACACCCCTGCTCATCATTTTACCACAGACAAATCCACACGTTCATCTCTCACAATGGTTTGTTCTTTGGTATAAGTAATACCTGCCAACCTATTATCTCCCGATTCCCATAGCATTTAGCCTCATCCCAGCAGTGCCCCCAATTTGCTGGAAATGCCCCAAATCTACCAGGGAGTTCTGATTTTGGGGTGGGGTTTGCATAAACCTCACCTCTTTTGCACCCCATTTTCCATGGGTCTCCCAGAAGAAGCAGAAGGGTTGGTCACAGTTGGCATAGGTAGGTAGCTAGGTTAGGTAGGTAGTCCTATAGTAGAGTAAACCATAAGATATAAAGTAAGGTATAAAGTTCAGGTATGTTTTGTGACTATGACAATGTATAGGAGGTGTACCTGACACATTTATAATAGTTATGCCTGTATATTGCTGTATATACCAATTTTCTGCTGTGCTTACTGGATGAGAGCTTATGCACAATCATATAAAGTATATGGAGGTGTGATAATGCTGCCATACAGTGCATGAACCTAGTGCTGAATCTCCATAAGGTTCTGATTTTAACTTATATCTACCAAGAAGGGGATTTTTATGGTACATGATTTTTTTCGTCATAAATGTATGTATCATGCAGCTTATAAATAGGTATCTCAGCCACAGCCTCGGTAGCGGGTATTTTTAGGGACTTCATTTTAACAGTCCTTCTTCTCTTTTCAGGTCTCCAGAGCCTGTATACAGCACCGTCAATAAACTCAGTGACAAACCTTCCTCTCCGAGACATTATTCCCCGGTAGAATGTGACAAAAGCTTCCTTCTCACCTCTCCGTATCCTCATTTCCACGGAGGTCTGCTTCCAGAGTCGGAAATTTCCAGGTGAGAATCATTTAAAAGGGGGTGTCCGACTTTCAGAGAGCGGCTACAAATAATGTCTCCATTCATTGCATAAAGCCGCTCACTGATTACAATGAGAAGTGCAATGCCTCAGTTCTCCTGCGGGGGCAGTGCAGAGAAATTGAACACTGGCTGACAGGTTCCCTCATACTTATTAGATTGAAATCATTGGGACAACAGATGTGACTGAGAGCAGCATAACAATCTTGGAACATTTGCTAGCAGTATTATAGTCATATGGAAAATTTGTATATATTGAGCATGTAGTCAGGCTTGGACTGGTCCACGGGGGAAAAGGAGAAACGCCCGGAGTGCAACTGGCATGGTGGGCTTGGAGTTGTTTTTTTAACTGGATATACATTCTCAGAAGAGGCAAAAAAGCAAGAGGCATAGTATAGGAGGTGTGTACAGTCATTTACAGTAGGTGGGCCCCTAAAATAAGCTCCACCTGTGGACCCAGAAACTGCTCAACTGGTGGGCCCCTAGAATCAACTCCACCAGTGGTCCCAGAAACAGCTAAACTGGTGGGCACCTAGAATCAACTCCACCAGTGGGCCCAGAAACAGCTCAACTGGTGGGCCCCTAGAATCAACTCCACCAGTGGGCCCAGAAACAGCTCAACTGGTGGGCCCCTAGAATCAACTCCACCTGTGGGCCCAGAAACAGCTCAACTGGTGGGCACCTAGAATCAACTCCACCAGTGGGCCCAGAAACAGCTCAACTCTTGGGCACCTAGAATCAACTCCACTGGTGGGCCCAGAAACAGCTCAGCTGGTGGGCCCCTAGAATCACTTCCACCGGTGGACCCAGAAACAGCTCAGCTGGTGGGCCCCTAGAATCAACTCCACCAGTGGTTCCAGAAATGGCTCAACTGGGGGGCACCTAGAATCAACTCCGCCAGTGGTCCCAGAAATAACTCAACTGGTGGGCACCTAGAATCTAGAATCAACTCCACTGGTGGACTCAGAAACAGCTCAACCGGTGGGCCCCTAGAATCAACTCCACCGGTGGGCCCAGAAACAGCTCAACTGGTGGGCCCCTAGAATCAACTTTACTGGTGGGCCCAGAAACAGCTCAACTGGTGGGCCCCTAGAATCATCTCCACCGGTGGGCCCAGAAACAGCTCAACTGGTGGGCACCTAGAATCAACTTCACCAGTGGGCTCAGAAACAGCTCAACTGGTGGGCTCCTAGAATCAACTCCACCGGTGGGCCCAGGAACAGCTCAACTGGTGGGCCCCTAGAATCAACTCCACCTGTGGGCCCAGAAACAGCTCAACTGGTGGGCCCCAAGAATCAACTCCACCGGTGGGCCCAGAAACAGCTCAACTGGTGGGCCCCTATATTCAATTCCACTGGTGGACCCAGAAACAGCCAACTGGTGGGCCTCTAGAATCAACTCCACCGGTGGGCCCAGAAACAACTTAACTGGTGAGCCCCTAGAATCTAGAATCAACTCCACTGGTGGACCCAGAAACAGCTCAACCGGTGGGCCCCTGGAATCAACTCCACCGGTGGGCCCAGAAACAGCTCAACTGGTGGGCCCCTAGAATCAACTCCACTGGTGGGCCCAGAAACAGCTCAACTGGTGGGCCCCTATATTCAATTCCACCGGTGGGCCCAGAAACAGCTCAAATGGTGGGCCCCTAGATTCAACTCCACCGGTGGGCCCAGAAACAACTTAACTGGTGAGCCCCTAGAATCTAGAATCAACTCCACTGGTGGACCCGGAAACAGCTCAATCGGTGGGCCCCTGGAATCAACTCCACCGGTGGGCCCAGAAACAGCTCAACTGGTGGGCCCAGAAACAGCTCAACTAGTGGGCCCCTAGAATCAACTCCACCGGTGGGCCCAGAAACAGCTCAACTGGTGGGCACCTAGAATCAACTCAACTGATGGGCCCAGAAACTGCTCAACTGGTGGGCCCCTAGAATCAACTCCACTGGTGGGCGCAGAAACAGCTCAACTGGTGGGCACCTAGAATCAACTCCACTGGTGGGCGCAGAAACAGCTCAACTGGTGGGCCCCTAGAATCAACTCCACCGGTGGGCCCAGAAACAGCTCAACTGGTGGCCCCGACAATCAACTCCACCGGTGGGCCCAGAAACAGCTCAACTGGTGGGCCACTACGATCAACTCCACCGGTGGGCCCAGAAACAGCTCAACTGGTGGGACCCTAGAATCTAGAATCAACTTCACTGCTGGACCCAGAAACAGCTCAACTGGTGGGCTTGTAGAATCAACTCCAGAGCTGTACACACACACACGCTGCACTAACACATTGTATACACACACAGTACATGCACATATACAGTAAAAAAACACACAAAGATATACACATTGTATACATCGTCACAATATATGCACACAAACAATATATATGCAAATCACAAACATAAACACAAAGCAAATACACGCACACACTGTATACATGCAAACAAACATTATATGCACAAAAACATGTACACACTATATACATGCACACACTATATAAATGCACACAAACATTATGTACACACACTATATACACTCACACTCTATAAATGCGCACGGACATTATGTACACACACTATTTAGACGCACACACTACATAAATGCACACAAACATTATATACACACACATACTGTATACTCACACACATTATATTAACATATACTAGATACATACACACACTATATCTTCCATTTATGACCTAAATATGAATAGTACACGTGAGTGGTATGAAAATCTGTAATGTTAACAAAATGAGAGTGATTAAAAAGGATTTATGATGCCACTTGTCGGGCTCATCCTATTTCTGGGCTGTGCTGGTTCTCTTTTTACCGGGCCCCCAGGGCCGCCTTTTACTGGGCTATGATAGGCCCTTCCTATTAGTGTGCCGCACCGTTCCCTCCCTTTTACCGGGCGATGCAGCCAGAGCCGTCTTAACAGCATTATGGGCCCATGGGCAGAGCTGTGCACTGGGCCCCCCAATCAATACAACTACTCACAGGAACAAACAGGAACACCGCCCTATAGAGGCCAAATAGTGGTCAGATACCAGCTCAGGTATAACCTACAACACTGCCATACAGAGACTACATAGAGGTCATACCCCAGCTCAGATATAACCTACAACATCACCATATAGAGACCATATAGAGGTCAACTCCAGCTCAGGTATAAGCTACAATACCGCCCATATAGAACCACATAGATGGATCAGAACAGCTCAGGTAAAACCTACAACACCGCCATATAGAGACCACATAGATGTCAGACACCACTCAGGTATAACCTACAACACTGCCATTATAGAGACATACATTAGTGCTCAGGACACAGGCTCAGGTATAACCAACAACACCGCCATATAGAGAACCACATAGAGGTTCATACCCCAGCGTCAGATATAAACCTACAACACCACCATATAGAGACCAATGAGTCATACACCACTCAGGTAAACTACAACACCTCACATATAAGGACCAGAAAAGATGTCAACACCAGCTTCAGGTATTTCCAACAAAACCTCGCATATAGAGACCAGATAAGTTTCATAACACCACCTCAGGTATAACTCAAAACCTCCATATAGAGACCACATAGAGGTCAGACACCATCTCAGGTATAACCATACAACACCGAGCCAAAGAGTACAACATAGAGGTCAAGACACGCAACTCAGATTTAACCTACAACACCACCTTATAGAGACCAGATAGAGGTCATACATCCATCACAGGTATAACCTACAACCACTCCATATAGAGACCAGAATAGAGGTCAGAAACCATCTCATGTATAACCTACAACACCTCCAATATAAGACCAGATAGAGGTCATCCCCAGCACAGGTATAAACTACAACACCTCCATATAGAGACCACATAAGAGGTCAACACCAGCTCAGTTTAACCTAACAACGACCGCCATAATAAGACCACATATGAGGTCAGACACCAACTCAGATATTACTCCTACAATCACCACCATATAGAGCCAGAAATAGTTCAGACACCACTTCAGGTATAACCTACAACCACCTCCATATATAACCACATAGAGAGTCATACACCAGTTCAGGTAGAATCAACAACACCACCATAATAGAGCCACATAGAGGTCAGACACCAGCTCAGTTATAACCTGACAAACAACCGCTAATAGTAACGCTACATAGAGGTCAGACATCACCAGGTAAACCTACAAACACCACCATATAGAGACCACATAAGGACAGACACCAGCTCAGGTATAACCAACAACACCACCATATAAGACCACATAGAGGTCAGGACACCAACTTCAGGTAAACCTACAACATCTCCATAAGATACCACAAAGAGGTTCAGACACAGCTCAGGTAAAAAACCTACAACTCCGCCAATATGAGACCACAAAGTGGTCCGACACCACTCAGGTATAACCTACAACACCTCCATATAGGAGACCACAAAGTGAGGAGTCAAGAACACCAGCTCAGTATAACCTACAACACCACCATATAGATACCACAATTAGAGTCAGACACCAGCTCAGGTATTAAACCTACAACACCACCATATAGAGACCACATAGATGTCGACACCAGCACAGTATAGACCTACTACACCACCATATACAGACCACATAGGGTCACACACAGCTCAAGTGTATAACCGTCCAACACCACCATATAGAACCACATAGAGGTCAGACACCATCTGCAGTATAACCTACAACCGCCATATAGAGACCAATAGAGACAGAACACCAGCTCAGGTATAACCTACAACACTCCAAAGATAGAGACCACATAGAGGTCAGACACCAGCTCAGTAAACCTACACCACCATATAGAGAACACATAGCGGTCAGACACCACTCAGGTATAACCACAAAACTGCCACATAGAGACCACATAGTGGTCAGACACCACTCAGTATAACCTACAACACGCTCCAAATATGAATACCACATATAGGTCAGGACACCAGTCTCAAGTAATAACCTCAATAGCCACCACATAGAGCCACGTAGTAGATCATACACCAGCTCAGGTATAGCCTTACAACAACAACATGATAAGAGACCACATAGTGTCCATACACCAGCTCAGGAAATAACCTAGCAACGCCAGCCATAAGAGACCACATAGAGGTCAGACACCTCTTTCAGGTAATAACCTATACCACCATATAAGATCCACATTAGAGGACAGACACCAGCACAGGTATAACCTACACCACCATATATAACCACATAGAGTCAGACACCAGCTCAGGTATAACCTGACAACAACTGCCTTATAGAGACCACATAGAGGTCATACACCAGCTCAGCGTAGTAACCTACACACCGTGCCATATAGAGACCACATAGGAGTTCAGACACCCTCATGTAATAACCTACACCACCATATATGAGTACACAAGAGGTCATACACCAGCTCAGGTAAACTACAAACACAGTCCATAATAACCCACAATAGTGTCAGACCACCAGCACGGGTCACCACCACATACAGAAATCTACAGCACTGATCTAATAGAGAAGCAAAATAACCCCTGACACCAGGGACTCACCTTAGACGTCATCTCTGAATCGTTCTTTTTCTTCTCCATCCGTGCAGACCGTCATGACAACTTCTCCGGGCCACAACCATCCCTGCAGAATTTACCACACAAACATCTTAGACTTCTCACTTTATCAGGAATTCTCCACAAATTCCTACCTCAGATATGGTCGCCCCCATTATAAATAGTTAGTGAATGTGCCCAACATTAGTAGGTTAGGGTATCTAGACCCCAGTATGTAGGTATACAGTCCACTGTAGGTAGATAAACATGCCCCTTTTGGTGGTTCACAACCCCTTTGTGAAAAAATAGCCCCCTGTAATTTTTAAAAGGCCCCTTGTAAAGTTTATATATCCCCTTAGGGGGTTTTATGGCCCCTGGTAGGATATAGCCCCCGGTAGGATATAGCCCCCTGTTATATATGGCCCTGTGTAAAAATGGCCCCCTATAGTATATTGCCTCTTTATATAGGCCCCCTTTTTCAGATTGCCCAATATTTTTCCCCCCCCAAATTTTCCCCCTTTTTTAAAATTTCCCAAAATTTTCCCCTATTTAGGGGAATTTTTTCCCCTTTTTAGAAAGATTTCCCCTTTTTTGAAGATTTGCCCAAAAAGGATTTTCCCCTTTTTGAATATTGCCCCCCTTTAGAATATTGCCCGATTTTCTGCCCCCTTAGGGGTACTGCCCCCTTTTAGAATATTGCCCAAATATGCCCCCTTTTTGAATATTGCCAAGAATACGCCCCCCTTAAGAATATTGCCCCGAATACGCCCCCTTAAAAAAAAATTGCCCAAATACTGCCCCCTTTTTTATTTCTGCCCCCTTTTAATATTGCCAAAAAAATATGCCCCCTTTGAATTTTTGCCCCCCAATAGCCCCCTTTTAGAATTTTTTTCCCGAATACTGCCCCCTTTAGAAAACTGCCCCCTTTTTGAATATTTCCCAGAATCTGGCCCCCCTTTGAATTTTGCCCAGAAAATTTTCTGCCCTTTTGGGGAATTTTGCCCAGATCTGCCCCCTTTTTTAAATTTACTGCCCCCCCCCCCCAAAAAAACCCCCCCGAAACCCCCCTTTTTGCAATTATGCCCCTTTTTGAAATATTTTGAGAATATGGGGTTTAGAAATTATGCCCCCTTTTTTTGAATATTTAAAAAATTGCCCCCCCCAAATGTTCCCAAGAATATGCCCCCCTTTTGAATATTGACAGAATACTGCCCCTTTAGAAAAAATGCCCCCTTAGAATATTGCCCAGAAGATATCTATTATACGTATATATTTATATATATATTTTATATTTTATATATATATATATATATATAAATTTATATTATATAATATTATATATATATAAAAAATAGTAAAAACGAAACCGCTACTTACCTCTCCGTGCTCCCTGCTTGTGATTCGCGCTCCGGGAGCTTGTGTTTTAGCGTGGAGCAGCGTGAAATCACGCTGCCTACGCCGAGATGTTGCTCCCGGGATCCTATAGGGCTGCCGGCCAAGGATATGACCTCGCCTCCTGCGCCGCTGAAAGATGCGGCGGGTCCAGCGGCCTCCTGCAGAGCGACGCGTGCCCGGACCCGCCGCAGGGGCTGTCGCTCCACTTTTACGGTAGGCAGCTGTCCAGGGAGGGGACCCCAAACTCGTGGCCCTGAGGTTGTTCTTTTTTACAAAACTTGTGTAACAATGCAGCCCGCTGCCCAATGGGACCCCTTGTTTCCCCCAATTTTTCAACCTGGCACCCATGTGGCAGTACCACTTGTACTGCCTTATTGGTGGCCCCTGACGACATTCACTGAAGTTGTTTGGCCTACATGTACATAGTCAGCCTGTATATCTATTTCAATTAGCATAGACGTGGGAAACATGTTGAGAATTGGGCTGGAAAAAGTACATGTTCAAAATATACATACTGCAGTAGAAACATACATTACTTGCTATGATTTGATATATTAAATGCGCAAAAATAAGGCTTCTAGTGCACAAAATTTTATCAAATTGCATATGCAATGTGGGTCCCTACCTTAATGCCTGTCTGTGGGCCGATGCTGGCCATACATTCAGGACTGGAACTCCATTCACATGGATTTATAATGAGCTCAGGCAGCCAGGAGGGTGGATTGCACGGATAAGGGAGTCAGCTACTCAAACCAAATAACTATCCAAGAGAAAAAAAACATTAGCCTGCACCTCCATTGGGATGACCTGATAAAGCGAGCTTGGTTTGGCTCGCGAAAGGGCGTGGGTCTGTTTTTTTTATTTCTAATAAACAGAGGGACACTATACTAGGGGTAAAATTCCCAGGTGTCATTAGTTTCTATTCCGCTAGCGCTATATTTCTTCTGAAAAGTATTTCTATTGCTATCCGTGGATTCTTTAGCTTTAGAATTCCTCGTGGACGGAAGAGACATCTGGGGCTGGCTTTCCCTGGGGATTATCCTTTGAGCTGTTATATGTGTTGTACCATTTGTTAAACAATTATCGGGTGAGCAGTTCCACACACGAAACTAATTTTTTATATTAGCGTGGTTGTTCTTCACTTGAGTGCGCTTTTTTCCCATTTTCTAGCATTCCTATTCATGCATTCCTATGAAACGTGAGATGAGGAAAAACCTCTTTTAAAAGCCATCACTCCTGAAAAACTTAATTTTTTGCAGTGCAATCACATTTCCAGAGGAGGACATACTTGCATTTCTCATATCATAAAATTTCTGAATAGGCTGAGAAGCTTGTACCTCAATAAAGTGCAAAAAATTTGGATGAAAAGAACAAAATATTTGTTATTAGAGAACACTTTAAGTGGTCACAGATCCAGCTCCCGCCCCCAGTCATATAAAAGCAAGGATTTTGAGGACATTTCATTAAATGGGAAGGACCCTCCCTGAGCAATGTAATCATCACACGGTGTTGTCCATTATCTGTAGCTGCAGCTGAACCTTCCCGACCCCGAAATTGTTCAGCTTCTTTGGCACTTCAATTTTTTCTAGCTCTCCAGATCAGCTTTCTACTCTAAAAGCTGCAGTGTGAACAATCCCGGTGACATCCACAGAAGTGTATGGGGCAAACTATCACGAGATTTAAATATTGATTTTTTAAGTTACGTCAGGACACGGCCTGAAAATACAAAAAAAATAGAAAGAAAGCTAGCAGATGTGTTTAGGAGCTGTGATCATTTCTTAAAGGAAGAAAACCCCAA
>JAODAL010085260.1:0-10646 GCA_025379985.1 Phyllomedusa bahiana
TGACCCGGGGTAACGCACCGCCGCAATCAAAGGGTTAAAGCATGGGGTTGCGGGGGTTTTTCCTCCGATCCTGCGGGACATGCTCTGGGATCGGGGGCTGTGTTAACAGCCCCGACCCCCAGGAAATTGGGCGGGGGGCGCCGCAAACCCCGATGCGCAGCGACGTCAAAAGAGCCTGCAGACGAACGACTAAAAAATGCCCACGGTGGGGTCGTTAAGGGGTTAATAATTTTTTCCCTTTTTTTATTTCTTTTACACCACATTTTATACACTCGACGGGGAAACAAAAAACTCTTTACCACACTCTTTTTGCATATCCATCTTGAAGGACTTTTATGATCCTTTCCATTGTTTCAATCCCTTTTTTTCATTAAAAGGGTAACTTAAAATTTTTTCCTCTACTGTTCTGGAAAACATATCAAAAACCAGAGAATCCGCTCCCCCTGTGTGGCTCAAACTGAGTACTTGTGTCGGGGTTCAGGGTGAGGAAGAGCTCAGGCTTAGATCGGGGGTTCCCAACCCAGTCCCCCGCCCCAAAAGGTCATGTTCCTGGTTTTCCCTTTTAGCTTGCACAGGTGATTAATTAGCTGCACAGGGATTAATTATTGTCAGTGCATTCTTGGGATATGCTGAAAACATGACCTGTTGGTGGGGAGTGAGGACGGGATTTGGGCCCCCTTGCTGTAGATGAAGGAATATCACAAATCCAAAGGAAAAACTCTTCTAGAAACTCATACGGAAAGAGTGAATAAATTTTTTTTTTATATCTTTTTTAAAAATATATTAAAAAGCAAAAAGTACGACAAATAAAATTGTTATGCTTTTCGAGCCAACACCTTAAGACCCCCCATGCTTGGTCAAAATTGCATAACAATTTATATGTTGTCTCACTTTTTGTTTTTAACTATTTTTTTTAACAAGGATATAAAAAAGTGCGGTTTTTTTATTCACTTTTTTCCGTTGAGCGCTGGAAGTTTTTTTCCCTTGGAAAAAACATATGCCAAAAATTTACAATGATTTTCTTTTATGTTATTTGGACTTGCTATAAAATAGAAAAGTGGAGTGAAATCCTCTATGCTTGGGGGAGCCATCATTTTTTGAAGGGTTTTTTAATAATAAAAACACAGTAGAGAAACATAGTTATAGTAGAACATTCAGTGAAAAAATTTTTAAAAAACTCCAGAGCCCTTGCACACAAGAAGCCATAACCAGCCACGAAAATTTTTATTTACACAAAGGTTTCTATAACAGGTACTTTTTTTAACCCACATGGGAATTCTCCCATTTTTACTTTGAAACTCCAACAAAAAACATTAAATAAACAGCCTAAATTTGAATAATGAAATGCATAGTGCTTGTCAATAAATGGTGCATCACGGGTTCCAGGGGTCGCTAGGCATTATCATTTGGGGGCCCCCTGCCCCAATGTAATGCCTGTGCCCCAATTTTTTCAACATCCTCCCCACCCGGGGCCGATAAAACAACACTGTAGCGCGGCCCCCGCATTGCTGAAGATGCGGTGCCGCGTACTTTTTTAAAGCCCCCCCCCGCCTTTTTCCCCCTGCTCCCGCCCGGGCCTCAGTCGGGAGGTACTCAATGTGGCAGGGGAACGCGGCGCCGCAGGGGTTTAGATGCGGCGAGCCATACTCAGTGCGGCGTGCCGCGGCAGCCGGCAGGCAGCGCTCATTAACGTCCTGGCTGCGGTTTCCCGGGCTTACTGTGTGGCGTGTGCGCACCCCCGAAAAGGGATGGGGGGTGAAAACAGCGTAGTGTACGAGCGTACCCCAGGTCCCGGGGCCTGCATGCCCCTCCTCCTCCTTGTCCCCCCGCGCAGAGCATAGCAAGCCCGGGCCCCTTTTGGGATTTGGGGGGCTTGGGAAAGGACGGGGGCTTGAAATGGGAGGGGAAGGACTGGGCGGGGGGCCACACTGTATTAAAACTATTGAAATTTTGGGGGTTATAATTTACCGAAGAATAACTGTCAGCCCCTTGGGGTACCCTGACCCACAGGCTGCAGTCCTACACTTATTGATGAGCTTTTGGGCCCAAGCTGACCCATGAGCGATCATAAGCGTATCTGTCATTTCTGGGTCGGGTGACCCAAAAAGGGGACAATCTGTGACTTATATTGAAGCTCTATGGGTCAGCATTGAAATTTTTGCCCATAAGAGCTAATCAATATAACTATACACCGATTGTCATTCTATGGGTCCCCCACTCACAGAACGACAGTATACAGTATTGGATGACTTATGGCAAATATAAATGCGCCCATGGGGCTGACCCAAAAACATTGTATATTTGCCCCATAAGCTCAATCTGTGCGCTGCTGGTGCTGACAGACACAGGGAAAGGGCATAGAATGCTCCGGTTGCTGTGATCACAATCCCCGGGCCGTGCGCTGGGGGGGCGGGGCCGGCATCGTGACGACATTCCATAGAAACCAGTACACAGCAAAACTGTGTACCGTTTCTATTGAATGGGATCTGAAGATCCTCATTAAAAATCCCCTAGGGGGAAACGTGAAAAAAAAAAACTGAAAAACACGAAAAACACAAACACAAAAATAAAAAAAAAAAACACTACACCACCCTTTTCCCCCTTTATAAACCCCAAATCGCCCCCAAAAAAATAAAAAAATAAAAAAAAGTACCCCATATTTTGGTATCGCCGCGTGCGTAACGACTCCCCCTATAAATGTGCCCTGTTAATTAAAAACCTTACGTGAACGCCGTAAACTAAAAACAATCACAGATTAAGATTTTTGTTCACCTGAGCACTTTAAAATAAATTTAAAAAACGATCAAAAATTCCCAAAACGCCAACGTTTTGCCCAAATTAAAAAAATCAGTTTCCTGAAAAAAAATCCTTACGCAGCCTGTATACGGAAAAAAAAAAAAGTTAGGCCCAGAAAATAGCCCTCATAAATATTTTTTTCCCCACTAAAAACACTTTTTTTTTTTTTTTAAGGGTTCAAATTAAAAAAACTAAATTAATTGGGTATCGCCGTAACAATCGACCCAGGGGGAAACTAACTGGTCCGGGTACTGCAAAACCTACTAGGATTGATATTTTCTCACCCGCCTTCCAAAATCGGATTTAAAAAAATGATCAAAAAGCTTGTCCCCCCCCAAAATGATACCAATAAAAAAGCCCGCTCATCCAGCAAAAAACAACCTGTACAAAGCTCCTCACAGAAAAAAAAAAGTTATGGGTCTCGGAAAGGTGTGAAGAAAAAAAAAAGGGGCAAAAGGGGTTAAAGCCCAAATTTTTACCCTTTTTAGGTAAATAGATAAAATGGTTTTGGGATCTAATGCAGGATATTTTGGTGCCCCCAACCCCTTTAACAGGTCAGCAAAAGTCCGCACGCAATACGCCCAGAAGTACACCTCAAAAACCCTAAAATAGCCTCATTGAGAGCTTGATTTTCCCCCCATTTTGCCCGAAGGACTAGCACCGAGAAAGTGAGTGGGGAGCTTTACACAGAACTTTTAGAAGTACGCGCTGGCCAACACTACTATCCAGGGGCCATAATTTTCTACTTCTAAGAATGTGCGTAGCCCCCCGAAACCCCCAAATTTTGGTATTACAAAGTGTTGCCCAGATGCCAATTGTGTCAAATTTTTGGGGGAACTGTCAACATCTTTAAACAGGGCTAAAAAATTTTTGCAACGAAAACTGGGACAAAGCCTGTTCATACATTTGGCCCAAATGATAAGTAAAAAAAAAAATTTTAAAAATATAACAAATAAAAAAAAAAATATTAAAAAAATATACTTACCCCCCTTTTGTCATTTACCCAAAAAAGTTACATAAATGGTATTTTCTGCAATATTAAAAATTGCTGCAATGATTGTTAAAAAAAATAGAATTTATTCCGTACGGGAAATTCCCTTTCCAGAAAAAAAAATTTTAAAACCAAAAAATGCAATTTGGGCCCTTATGTATTAAAACTGTCTACATAAGCCTGCCTTTGTTCCCATAGCAAAAGTAACACCCGGGGGTCATGCCCCATGTTTTAGGAACCCCCCACAAAACCCCTGCTGGGTTCTAAAAAACCTATGTTCTGAACTATAATTATTATATTCAAATTATCCCCGTTTACTAGCAAAGAAAATATTATTTGTATTTGTTTTAAATAAACTTGGAAAAATAATAAAATCCAAGTAAAATTAATAATGTTCAAAAGTTCACAAGGATTCCAAATGTTTCCACATAAAAAACATAAAAACCCCTACATTTTTTTTCATATTTATACAGTTAGTAAAAGAAGCGGGAAAACACATGGGGCCACAGTATAAAAACTGTCATTTCAAAAAGACTTTCTTTTGCCCATAAAAAACCAGAGTGCTCCTTTTATTTTTTTCAGAGATTATATGAAATGAAAAGGCGCTCGTTTGGGTTTAGGGGCAACAAGGAAAGTCTTAAACCCCAAACAGTTTTCATACATGATGCCCATAAAGTAAAACCAAAGCTATGTTAATTTAAAGTAGGCAAAACCCCCCTTTTGGTGGGTACCAATTGGCCCCCAAAAGGGGGGAAAAAAATTTCCCCCGGAAAAATTCCTGTATCAGTGTCCCCATTCCAACTCTGGGACCCCCTTAACCTGGTAATGATTACTTTCCCCAAGAAAGACATCTAGGCCCTCCTTGAATTTGGTCAGTGAATTCACCATCACAAACTTCTACAGCATCGACTACCATAGTCTCAACACTCGTACAGTAAAGAATCCTTTTAAATGAGGGAAACCCTTTTTTTCCCAATGTATTGGGGTGCCCCCTTTTTCATTGTTACAAGCTAGATTAAAAAAAATCATGCAAGAGATCTCTATTTCTGTCTTTTCCTCTTGTGTTTTTTTGGGGGTTTTATTAATTAAATTACCCCCCTAGCCTCCCTTTTTTTCGAAACTGAATAACCGCAAGTTTAAAAACCTGTCTTGCTATTGCAATCCACCAATTCCCCTAACCAACTTGGCTGCCCTCCTCAGCTATGTCCTTCTTATACACTTGTGCCCAAAGCTGTACATAATTTTTCCCGTGTGAAGTATTTTTTTTGTCATGAGTATTTTTTGATGCATCTTATGATTTTATTTGCTTTGTCAGCAGCTGCATTGGTGACTAAATTTAAGACTGTCAGCCAATATCTTCAAGTTTATCAATTGTAATTTTACCCAGTATCATACTAATTTGTGTCTTCTGCCCAAATGCAGGACCTTACATTTATGAACATTAAATTTATAATGCCATTTCTGCTCCCCCCCTCATTTCCCCCAAACCTATCTGTGAAACTAAGTGATACTCTTGTGTGCTAATTACCTTACATAGCTTTTTATAATCTGCAAATATTGCAATGTGCCTTGTAACCCTTCTGCATGTTCTTTTAAAAGGGGGTTTTACCACGAAAGCAGCCCGTACAAGTCAAACACCTAGCGCAATCGCCCGGCATAAATGAGGACGCAGCGCTTGGACCCCCCCCTTTCTTTACTTCTAGGGGAGCCCCCCAAATATAGAAGAACACAAATTTTTGGTTTTTTCAAACTTTCATAGAAGTGAAGGGAGAGGACATCCGTGAGCACCGCTCTTCTCATTCTTGTGCATGATTGGTCTGCAGATAGCTGGGAATGTCCTGTGCAGGGGATTTTTTCTTCTGGAGACTCCTTTTAAAAAACATATTAAAAAGAAAAAAGCCAAATACACCCTATGAAATCCCTAGTAACCATGAAACCCATACCCATCTTCCATTTTTAATCACTTGTCCCTTCAAGAGACAATAAAATGAAACATAATTTTTGCCCAGTCCCGTATTCTTTTTTGTTGTACCAATCTTTATGTGATAAATATCAAACCCTTATCTAGATAGAAACATAAACAGCATCTTTTTCTTTAACCGTGTTTTCCTCCGTTTTTTTAATCCAGAAATTTAAAATTTCTGAATGTGTCAGATGGGGGTTTTTCCCAAAGGGGGGTGTGAGACATGTCCCCGCAAAGGTTTTTGAATTATCCCAACAGTGCGACAATCAGTGTTTAAGGGGTACACCCTTTTTAAAAATTGGGGGTAAAATCCCCCCTGACTGACCAGTAAAAAATATTTCTACAGGAGTAACAGAGGAACAGCAAACCAAAAGTTTGAAGAATGCTCCCCGAGTTTTATTTCACAGGGGAAAACAAGGGAAATTTTCTAAAAAAAGACAAGTCCAAGAGTCACAGGCCTCTTTTTAAATTTCAGGGCTATTGTTTCTGGCACACATTTTTTTAATATCAGCACCCATTTGCTTTGTACCATTTTTTGGAACAGCCCTGTCCCATAGAATCCTAAAAGGGGGGTTTTTCCAAAAAAGATCATTCTCAATTATGGGGAAAGTAAAAAAAAAGCATTAGTATCGGGTTGCATTTCCTCAGTCACTTGGTTTTGAAATTGAGTTTTCTGTAAAACTATGTTCTTTTCTGCTGTTGCTGGGTTGGGGCACCCCCCCTGGAGTTTCCCCCCCCCCAGACACCCCCCTACACTGTATTGGGGTTTCTGACATTTCTTCAGCTTGTTGGGAACGCCCCCCCCCAACAGGGGAAACCCCCCCCACGCCCCCTGCTTTGTGATTGGCTGCCTGCACACCCTCGGTGTTTTCTCCGCTCTGACTGTAAAAATCGGATAGTGGAAACCAAAGTCTGGCTGGCTCTATACACAATCTTTCTTTACAGCAATGGACCAGACTTTAAATTTTCAATTACTTTTAAATCATATTTCCGATTAAACAAGACAACATTCTGAAAATTCATAGAAAAGTGCAGATACTTATCATACAGCGTGTAGTCAAACATTTCGCTGCAAAGCATCAGCAATGAGGATTAGCTGGAGATACGACCGCCCACACACCTGTGCGACACACGTTCGAAACAATCTTCTTCTCAAGCACATACACATCTCCCAGCTCTACAGGGTGAATGATCTGGGCAATTACTACTGGCTGTTTAAGTCACAGATCCCTCATATAACACAGTATTAACAGAGTCTCCGGGGGAAGGAGAGGGGGAGGGCAAGTGTGTATTCTCTCCATATAAAATCCGTAACACAGACTCGAAGCCTGGTAGAGGGGAGGAAGGGGGCAGTGTACACTCCTCACATGTCTCATCAATTCAGGTGCTGTGTGTAAACTGCTTATAGCCCAGCAAGGACTTTATGGAGTCAGCCTGAAGCCTGCAGACAATAAGAAGCATGCCAGGAAGGCGCAGATTCTGATCTGACCAGACATCCTTCTTCTACTGCCTAACTCAAAATGATGTCGTCACAGTCCTTCAGTGAGGAGAGACACGCCCTGCTGAGAAAGAGACGTCGCCCAATGGGATTTTCAAATTCAATACTCAGAGAAATTAGCTAAGAGCACGAACAGTTCAAATGATAAAAACCTTTAAAAGTTAAAAGGAAAGTCTATCCTCTATGTTTTTTAATTCCTGCAGTAATCGGTGGTGCATGCCATCCTGATCCGATATTGTTTCCAACAATCCATGGGAAATAAAGGAAGTGACCCCAGTCATTTTTTGAGACAGATTCTGTGAGGATACCACATTGAGTATAGCCTGGACTAGGACTAGCCCCACTGAATAGGTTTCTCCACATCCAGTTCCACAGCATAACCACTGCATATTCGTAGCAGCAATCCAGATAGTACCCTCAAATTTCTGCAGTGAAATCCACAACAGATGTTTCCGTTCTATATGTGCTGTTTGAACGCACCCTAATTTCACAGTTAGGCCCTGGTTCACAAACGGCATAAAGCCGACTAATTGCGATACAGATTTCGCCCGCAATTACGCCCCGGCTTGGTGCCTTGCAGCGGTGGCGCGCAGCTCGCCGGGCCCCATAGACACTCATTATTCACGGCGCGTACACTCATCACCTTAGTCATATCCCTGACAGTATGGTATGGGACCAAAACCATGTCCTATTAACCCCGTATTTTGAATAATAGGTATTTGTGTGATTACCCCAACCCATAATGGGTAGAGATGACCTACTGAAGAAAAGATTGGAGTATTTTGTGATCACGCTATCTAGGTCTATTTTCTTTGATGTGTACCACTCACCTCCCTTGTGGAGCTCTAGGGTAAGTGAGGAGTATTGTTTAGGGTACTTGTGCGGAGTCGCTCCTCTCAGGACAGGTGCTACCCGAAAAGGCAAGTACAGGGAATAAAAGTATTAGGTTAGTGGTTTCCTGTCATGTCCATGGTTGAAAAACAATATGCATCTGATTGAATAACAGAAGGATTACATTGCTGTGAATAGAGGTGGTGAGTAAACACAATGATTATATCACTCTGTCTGTATACCTCTTGATAGTTTGGGTAAATCATGTATAAGGTTTTTAACCTAGATAATTAAAAGTGAAGTTTTAAAGGTAGAATTTTTTTTTGTTTTTTTTAAGTTTTTTTTTGGCTATGTAATCACATCTAGCATAAATAGCAGCATAGAGCTCCCAGTGTATGACATGTACATTCTCCCCCTAACACTGTGGCTCTCTGAACTCAAAGCCAGGAAGTCTATAGAGCTGTCAATATAGTGATCCATCATTGCAGTGTGTAGCCAAGTCCGGCCCAAATTTAGACTACTTTTCTTAAAGGACCTGGGACGTCTTTACTGACTTTCCATTACCTAATTAAAACATGTTTTGAAAATTGTTTATGTATTAGAGTCTGCTGTTACTTCATGATGTTCTCCTGGGGGTGATTAGGTCCTTTTTAACCGGCTAGGAAAAATCAAAAGATTTATAATACTATAAAAAAAATCTACAGTAAACTATGTTATGAAAAAGGAATAGTGCTATTTTTTTTTTTTTTTTACTTCTTACAACCCTTTTAACTGAGTTTTGTTAGATCTTCAATGTGTGTTCTGGAGACAACATGTACACAACTCACAAAAAGTTATGAATATTTGGCTTTTGGTTGAAATTTCAGGATGAACATAACGATTCTTGACTTTTTTTTAAATGATCTAAATGTGACCATCTCTTAACTTTAAAATGCACATGTCCAGCTGTTCAATGTTTCAGTACTTTTTGCACAACTTGCTGATCTCTAACAAGGAGCTTAATGGCAAAATTCACAAGTGTTTGATTCCTGAATCGTCCAATAAATTAAGGAGATCAATTTGAATTGGGATTTAAACAGTCTTCCCAAACATGCATTTTTACATTTGACATTATAAAACAAAGACAACACCTTTAAATATTGATCAAAGTACCTTGCATTGCAAGCTTTTTTTCATAGTTTCCCAAGGGAAATGGCCACTTGCTTAGATTTCACAATGCACACAGGTTGCAACAAGATACAAAAAACTAAGAGTCCCAGGAAGGCAAAGAATGATGTCTTTTTGGCTACATCATTTAATTGAAAAACAATCCCCGGGGAAACCCGGATGAAAGTCTTTATCTACTAAAATACCAATCAGAAGGCGGGAGGTAGCAAGAAACTTATGGAGGATTCTACTTTACCACCTCTTAGGTTCATTATTGATGTCATTTTTAGATTAGGCTTACAAAAAAAATTTTTTAATATTGGTGATACTATTTTTCCCCAATTGCAAGGAATTTTGATGAGTCTCCAGTTGGCCCACTATTACAGTCAAGGGCTCTACACTCTCCCCGGGTCCCAAAAGTCCCTGTTTTGGGGGTAATCCAGACCCCTCTATCTTCAAACCGCACATCCAAACCCTCCCTCTCCCCTGCCGCCTCCACCGAAAAAACACTCCCCAAACCGCTCATTCCTCAACTAGACCCCCACAAAAATGCTGCCATGCCCTTGTCATCCCCCCCCCTAACTATGCAACACCTTCTCTGTGGCCCCCCACTAGCCCCCTTCGCTCCCCCCCAAAACCATCCTTAACTCGCTGCCCGTTTTATCCACCTCTCTCCTCGCACCCTCTGCCCCCCCCCTCTCCAACCCTTTCACTGGTTTCCCATTGCCCACGAATTCTTTTCAAGCTACTAACCAGACATAAAAGGCTCTCCATGACCTCTCTCCTCCTACATCTCTGCCCAAATTTCCCGGGTTTTCCCCTACCCAATTCTCCCTCCTCAAAGGGCCTTCTCCCCTGCTCCCCCCTTATCACTCCCACACAACCGTCTCCAAACTTCTCCGTGCTTCCCCCCCACTCTGAACTCACTGCCCCAAAAATCAACTCTCCCCACTCTCACCAACTTCAAAAGTAACCTAAAACCCATTTCTTTAGGGTTGCCTACAACCTTCACTAAACTTTTCACAACTTCCCCCCCATACAAGTCGCCCCCACCTCCTTCTCTTTCCCCCCCCTTGTAGATTGTAAGCCCTCGCGGTAGGGGGCCCTCTCCCCCTTCTGCCAAATTTCTTGTTCACTTATCTTTGTACACGTTTGACTTTTGTATTTTTAACCCCCCGATTGTACACGCCCTGAAACAATGGCGCTTTAAAAATAAATAATAATAATAATAATAACAATGTTTGAAAAAATATTGGTTTTTCCCTCTGTGTTTTTTACACATATCAAGGAATGGTACAGATATGTGGATGACATCTTTGTCCTGTGGGGTGGTCGAATCCGTCCAGAGGACATTTAACCCGCCCATACCATAGAGATAGATAACAAAAAGAATTTTAGGAGAGTACTGTTGCTCACCACTA
>JAODAL010085261.1:0-10645 GCA_025379985.1 Phyllomedusa bahiana
AAAGAAGAACAGTACAAATTAAATGTCCCCGGTCAACATTTGGGAATCTGAAATCCGTTTTTTTGGGGCGTCCCTCAACGCCAAAAATACATTTTTTTACTAATTTCCCAAAAAGTTAACCAATGTTCCTTTGGTCGTTTTAAAAAACAGCAATTTTAAAAATCAAACACTATTTTTGGGCTCAATTTTTGGGGCAATTTACATCCAGGGGTTAATTAAGCTTTTTTTTGCTGGTGTGCTGACAAAATAACCGTCTTTTTCAACGCCAAAAAAATATACATTTTTCCTGTAGCCTAATTCCCGCAAAAATTAATTACAACTGTATCTCTTTGGTTGTGTGGCGTAGAAAACAGCAATTTAACACGCTACAAAGCTACTTGTTTGTGCGGCTCAATTCTTTGGCGCAATTTACATCCAGGGGTTAAAATTTAAACTTGTTTTTCTGGTGTGCTGACAAAAAAAAACCGTCTCTTTAAACGCCAAAATATATACAATTTTACTGTAGCCGAATTCACAAACAAAGGTTAATTACAAAAGTATCTCTTGTTTGTGGCGTAGAAAACACGCAATTGTAACACGTACAAAGCTACTAGTTTGTGGGCTCAATTTTTGGCGCAATTTACATCCAGGGGGTTTAAATTTAAATGTTGTTTTTTCTGGTGTGCTGGGCCCAAAAAAAACCCTCTTTTTTTAACGCAAAATATTACATTTTTCTGTAGCCTAATTCCAAGCAAAGGTTAATTACAAAATGTATCTCTTTTGTGTGGCGTAGAAAACAGCAATTTAAACCTACAAAGCTACTAGTTTGTGCGGCTCATTTCTTTGGCGCAATGCACATCCCGGGTTTAATTAAGCTTTTTTTTGCTGGTGTGCTCACAAAAATAAACCGTCTTTTTCAACGCCAAAATATTTAATTTTTCCTGTAGCCTAATTCACAAGCAAGGTAATTACAACTGTATCTCTTGTTGTGTGGCGTAGAAAACAGCCATTGTAACACGCTACAAAACTACTAGTTTGTGCGGCTCAATCTTTGGCGCAATTTACCTCCAGGTGTTATTTAAGCGTTGTTTTGCTGGTGTCCTCACCCCAATAAACCTTCTTTTTCAACGCCAAAATATATACATTTTTTCTGTAGCCTAATTCACAAGCAAAGGTTAATTACAACTGTATCTCTTTTAGTGTGGTGTAGAAAACACGCAATTGTAACACGCTACAAAGCTACTAGTTTCTGCGGGTAAATTCTTTGGCCAAATTTACATCCAGGGGTTAATTAAGCTTTTTTTTGCTGGTGTGCTGACAAAAATAACCGTCTTTTTCAAGCCAAAATTATACATTTTTTCCCGTAGCCTAATTCACAAGCAAAGGTTAATTACAACTGTATCTCTTGTTGTGTGGCGTAGAAAACAACCCAAATTTAAAAAGCTACAAAGCTACTAGTTTGTTCGGCTCAAATTTTTTGGCGCAAATTTTCATCCAGGGGTTAATTAAGTGTTGTTTTGCTGGTGTGCTGACCCAAGAAACCGTCTTTTTCAACGCCAAAATATATACATTTTTCCTGTAGCCTAATTCACAAGCAAAGGTTAATTACAACTGTATCTCTTGTTGGGTGGCGTAGAAAACACGCAATTGTCACACGATACAAAGCTACTAGTTTGTGTGGCTCAATTTTTTGGCGCAATTTACATCCAGGGGTTAATTAAGCTTTGTTTTGCTGGTGTGCTGACAAAAATAAACCGTCTTTTTCAACGCCAAAAAATATACAATTTTCCTGTAGCCTAATTCACAAGCAAAGGTTAATTACAACTGTATCTCTTGTTGTGTGGCGTAGAAAACATGCAATTGTAATACGCTTCAAAAGCTACTAGTTTGTGCGGGTCAATTCTTTGGCGCAATTTACATCCAGGGGTTAATTAAGCGTTGTTTTTTCTGGTGTGCTGACAAAAATAAACCGTCTTTTTCAACGCCAAAATATATAAATTTTTCCTGTAGCCTAATTCACAAGCAAAGGTTAATTACAACTGTATCTCTTGTTGTGTGGCGTAGAAAACACGCAATTGTAACACGCTACAAAGCTACTAGTTTGTGCGGCTCAATTCTTTGGCGCAATTTACATCCAGGGGTTAATTAAGTGTTGTTTTGCTGGTGTGCTGACCCAAATAACCATTTTTTTTAACCGCAAAAATATATACATTTTTTCTGTAGCCTAATTCACAAGCAAAGGTTAATTACAACTGTATCTCTTGTTGTGTGGCGTAGAAAACACGCAATTGTAACACGCTACAAAGCTACTAGTTTGTGGGGCTCAATTCTTTGGCGCAATTTACATCCAGGGGTTAATTAAACGTTGTTTTGCTGGTGTGCTGAGAAAAATAAACCGTCTTTTTTTAACGCCAAAATATATACATTTTTCCTGTAGCCTAATTCACAAGCAAAGGTTAATTACAACTGTATCTCTTGTTGTGTGGCGTAGAAAACACGCAATTGTAACACGCTACAAAGCTACTAGTTTGTGCGGCTCAATTCTTTGGCGCAATTTACATCAAAGCGTTGTTTTGCTGGTGTGCTGACCCCAAGAAACCGTCTTTTTCAATGCCAAAATATATACATTTTTCCTGTAGCCTAATTCACAAGCAAAGGTTAATTACAACTGTATCTCTTGTTGTGTGGCGTAGAAAACACGCAATTGTAACACGCTACAAAGCTACTAGTTTGTGCGGCTCATCTTTGGCGCAATTTACATCCAGGGGTTAATTAAGCGTTGGGTTTTTCTGGTGTGTGACAAAATAAAAACCCTCTTTTTTCAATGCCAAAAAATATACATTTTTCCTATAGCCTAATTCACAAGCAAAGGTTAATTACAACTGTATCTCTTGTTGTGTGGCGTAGAAAACACGCAATTGTAATAAACTACAAAGCTACTAGTTTGTCCGGCTCAATTCTTTGGCGCAATTTACATCCAGGGGTTAATTAAGCGTTGTTTTGCTGGTGTGCTGACAAAAATAAACCGTCTTTTTCAACGCCAAAAAAATATACATTTTCCCTGAAGCCTAATTCACAAGCAAAGGTTTTAAATTTCAACTGTATCTCTTGTTGTGTGGCGTAGAAAACACGCAGTTGTAACACGCTACAAAGCTACTAGTTTGTGCGGCTCAATTCTTTGGCGCAATTTATATCCAGGGGTTAATTAAGCGTTGTTTTGCTGGTGTGCTGACAAAAATAAACCGTATTTTTCAACGCCAAAAAATAAAAAATTTTTCCTGTAGCCTAATTAACAACAAAAGTTTAATTACAACAGTATCTCTTTTGTGTGCTAGAAAACATGCAATTGTAACACGCTACAAAGCTACCTAGTTTGTTGGCGGCTCAATTCTTTGGCGCAATTTACATCCAGGGGTTAATTAATTTTTGTTTTGCTGGTGTGCTGACCCCAAGAAACCGTCTTTTTTTAACGCCAAAATATTAACATTTTTCCTGTAGCCTAAATTTACAAGCAAAAGGGTTTAAATTTCAACTGTATCTCTTGTTGTGTGGCGTAGGGAAAACACGCAATTTTTAACACGCTACAAAGCTACTAGTTTGTGCGGCTCATTTCTTTGTCGCATCTTATCTCCAGTGGTTAATTAAGCATTTTTTTGCTGGGGTGCTGACAAAAATAAACCGTCTTTTTCAACGCCAAAATATATACATTTTTCCTGTAGCCTAATTCACAAGCAAAGGTTAATTACAACTGTATCTCTTTTTGTGTGGCGTAGAAAACACGCAATTGTAACACGCTACAAAGCTACTAGTTTGTGCGGCTCAATTCTTTGGCGCAATTACATTTCCCGGGTTAATTAAGTTTTTTTTGCTGGGGTGCTGACCCATAAACCGTCTTTTTCAACGCCAAAATATATACATTTTTCCTTTAGCCTAATTCACAAGCAAAGGTTAAATTTCAAAATGTATCTCTTGTTGTGTGGCGTAGAAAACACGCAATTGTAAACGCTACAAAGCTACTATTTGTGTGGCTCAATTCTTTGGCGCAATTAACATCCAGGGGTTAATTAAGCGTTGTTTTGCTGGGGTGCTGACAAAAATAAACCGTCTTTTTCAATGCCACAATATATTTCATTTTTCCTGTAGCCTAATTCACAAGCAAAGGTTAATTACAACTGTATCTCTTGTTGTGTGGGCGAAGAAAACACGCAATTGTAAAAACGCTACAAAGCTACTAGTTTGTGCGGCTCAATTCTTTGGCGCAATTTTACATCCAGGGGTTAAAATTAAGCGTTGTTTTCTGGTGTGCTGACAAAAATAAACCGTCTTTTTCAACGCCAAAATATATACATTTTTTCCTGTAGCCTAATTCACAAGCAAAGGTTAATTACAACTGTATCTTTGTTGGGTGGCGTAGAAAACACGCAAATTGGGAACACGATAAAAAAGCTACTAGTTTTGGTGTGGCTCAATTCTTTTGGGGCAATTTACATCCAGGGGTTAATTAAGCGTTGTTTTGCTGGTGTGCTGACAAAAAAAAAACCGTCTTTTTCAACGCCAAAAATATATACATTTTTCCTGTAGCCTAATCACAAGCAAAGGTTTAATCACTACTGTATCTCTTGTTGTGTGGCGTAGAAAACATGCAATTGTAATACGCTTCAAAGCTATAGTTTGTGCGGCTCCATTCTTTGGCGCAATTTACATCCAGGGGGTTAATTAAGCTGTTTTTACTGGTGTGCTGACAAAAATAAACCGTCTTTTTCAACGCCAAAATATATACATTTTTCCTTTAGCCTAATTCACAAGCAAAGGTTAATTACAACTGTATCTCTTGTTGTGTGGCGTAGAAAAAACCAATAGTAACACGCTACAAAGCTACTAGTTTGTGCGGCTCAATTCTTTGGCGCAATTTATATCCAGGGTTAATTAAAACGTTGTTTTGCTGGTGTGCTGACAAAAATAAACCGTCTTTTTCAACTGCAAAATATATACATATGTCCTGTAGCCTACTTCACTCTCAAAGGTTTATTTCAACTGTTTCTCTTGTTCTGTGGCGTAGAAAACACGCAATTGTAACACGCTAAAAAACTACTAGTTTGTGCGTCTCAATTCTTTGGCGCAATTTACATCCCGGGGTTAATTTAAGTGTTTGTTTTGCTGGTGTGCTGACCCCAAGAAACCGTCTTTTTCAACGCCAAAAAATATACATTTTTTCTGTTACCTAATTCACAAGCATAGGTTAATTACAACTGTATCTCTTGTTGTGTGGCGTAGAAAACACGCAATTGTAACACGCAACAAAGCTACTAGTTTGTGTCGTCAATTCTTTGGCGCAATTTACATCCAGGGGTTAATTAAGCTTTGTTTTGCTGGGGTGCGACAAAATAAACCGTCTTTTTCAACGCCAAAATATATACATTTTTTTTCCCGTAGCCCCAATTTACAAGCAAAGGTTTAATTACAACTGTATCTCTTTTGTGTGGCGTAGAAAACACGCAATTGTAACACGCTACAAAGCTACTAGTTTTTTGTTGGTCAAATCTTTGGCGCAATTTACATACAGGGGTTAAGTAAGAGTTGTTTTTTCTGGTCTGCTGACCCCAAGAAACCCTCGTTTTCAACGCCAAAATATATACATTTTTCCTGTAGCCTAATTCACAAGCAAAGGTTAATTACAACTGTATCTCTTGTTGTGTGGCGTAGAAAACACGCAATTGTAACACCCCACAAAGCTACTAGTTTGTGCGTCTCAATTCTTTGGCGCAATTTACATCAAGGGGTTAATTAAGCGTTGTTTTGCTGGGGTGCTGACAAAAATAAACCGTATTTTCAATGCCAAAATATATACATTTTTCCTGTAGCCTAATTCACAAGCAAAGGTTAATTACAACTGTATCTCTTGTTGTGTGGCGTAGAAAACACGCAATTGTAATACGCTACAAAGCTACTAGTTTGTCCGGCTCAATTCTTTGGCGCAATTTACATCCAGGGGTTAATTAAGCGTTGTTTTGCTGGTGTGCTGACAAAAATAAACCGTCTTTTTCAATGCCAAAATATCTACATTTTTCCTGTAGCCTAATTCACAAGCAAAGGTTAATTACAACTGTATCTCTTGTTCTGTGGCGTAGAAAACACGCAATTGTAATACGCTACAAAGCTACTAGTTTTTCCGGCTCAATTCTTTGGCGCAATATACATCCAGGGGTTAATTAAGCGTTGTTTTGCTGGTGTGCTGACAAAAATAAACCGTCTTTTTCAACGCCAAAATATATACATTTTTCCTGTACCTAATTCACAAGCAAAGGTTAATTACAACTGTATCTCTTGTTGTGTGCGTAGAAATCACCAATTGTTAACACGCTACAAAGCTACTAGTTTGTGCGGCTCAATTCTTAGGCGCAATTTACATCCAGGGGTTAATTAAGCGGTGTTTTGCTGGTGTGCTGTCAAAAATAAACCGTCTTTTTCAACGCCAAAATATATACATTTTTCCTTTAGCCTAATTCACAAGCAAAGGTTACTTACAACTGTATCTCTTGTTGTGTGGGTAGAAAACACGCAATTGTAACACGCTACAAAGCTTTCTAGTTTGTGCAGCTCAATTCTTTGGCGCAATTTACATCCCCGGGGTTAATTAAGCGTTGTTTTGCTGGTGTGCTGACAAAAATAAACCGTGTTTTTCAACACAAAAATATATAACTTTTTCCTGTAGCCTAATTCACAAGCAAAGGTTAATTACAACTGTATCTCTTGTGTGTGTCGTTTAAAAACACGCAATTGTAACACGCTACAAAGCTACTAGTTTGTGCGGCTCAATTCTTTGGCGCAATTTACATCCAGGGGTTAATTAAGTGTTGTTTTGCTGGTGTGCTGACAAAAATAAACCGTCTTTTTCAACGCCAAAATATATACATTTTTCCTGTAGCCTAATTCACAAGCAAAAGGGTTTAATTACAACTGTATCTGTTGGGTTTTGTGGCGTAGAAAAAACGCAATTGTAAACACGCTACAAAGCTACTAGTTTGTGGGCCCCAATTCTTTGGCGCAATTTACATCCAGGGGTAATTATGCGTTTTTTTTCTGTTGTGATGAAAAAAATAAACCGTCTTTTTCAAATCCAAAATATATTAATTTATCCTGTAGCCTAATTCACAAGCAAAGGTTAATTACAACTGTATCTCTTGTTGTGTGGCGTAGAAAACACGCAATTGTAACACGCTACAAAGCTACTAGTTTGTGCGGCTCAATTCTTGGCGCAATTTACAAACCAGGGGTTAATTAATTTGTTGTTTTGCTGGGTGCTGACAAAAATAAACCGTCTTTTTCAACGCCAAATTTTATACATTTTTCCTGTAGCCTAATTCACAAGCAAAGGTTAATTACAACTGTATCTCTTGTTGTGGTGGCGTAGAAAACACGCAGTTGTAACACGCTACAAAGCTACTAGTTTGTTCGGGCTCAATTCTTTGGGGCAATTTTACATCCAGGGGGTTTAAATTAAAACGTTGTTTGCTGGTGTGCTGAAAAAAATAAACCGTCTTTTTCAATGCCAAAATATATACATTTTTCCTGTAGCCTAATTCACAAGCAAAGGTTAATTACAACTGTATCTCTTGTTTTGTGCGTAGAAAAACAATCAATTGTAATACGCTAAAAAGCTACTAGTTTGTGCGGTTCAAAATTTTTTGGCGCAATTACATCCAGGGGTTAATTAAGTGTTGTTTTGCTGGTGTGCTGACAAAAATAAACCGTCTTTTTCAACCCAAAAAAATATAATTTTTTCCCGTAGCCTAATTCACAAGCAAAGGTTAATTACAACTGTATCTCTGTTGTGTGTGGCGTTTGAAAAAAAACGCATTTTTAACACGCTACAAAGCTATAGTTTGTGCGGCTCAATTCTTTGGCGCAATTTATATCCAGGGGTTACTTTAAGCGTTGTTTTGCTGGTGTGCTGACAAAAATAAAACGTCTTTTTAAAAGCCCAAAATATATAAATTTTTCTGTAGCCTAATTCACAAGCAAAGGTTAATTACAACTGTATATCTTTTTGTGTTGAGTAGAAAACACTCAATTTTAACACGCTAAAAAGCTACAGTTTGTTGCGGCTCAATTCTTTGGCGCAATTTAAATCCAGGGGTTAATTAAGCGTTGTTTTGCTGGGGTGGTAAAAAAAAAAAACCGTATTTTTTCAACGCCAAAATATATACATTTTTCCTGTAGCCTAATTCCATGTCCGAAGGTTAATTAAGCTGTGTTGTGGTTTTACATTAGTAAAAACAGTGTTTTTAAGCGACACAATACAAGTAAATTTTTCCTGACCATTTGTGGAGCGCAATTTAATCCAAGGGTTTACCCAAGTTGTTACTGGGTTCATTTGGAGTTTAAAAACGGGTGTATATTTATCATATACATATAAACATCATCCAAAAAGTGTCTGTACATTTTTAGAACAAACAGGGATGTCAGACAGAGAGGTGGCAGGCTCTGCAACCTGCGAGTGCAGTGGCACAAACATTCCTGGAACAGGCCCAGTCGCAGGGACAGCAAGGGGACGTCGCAGCAGGGGTCATCGGTGAGGCCACAACTGCTGCCTGTCATCTAGCGGCCGTGTGTTTTTCACAACCCAAAGGGTTCTTGATTTGTTGACTAGGTCATCCTCTTCCTCCCAGATGACATCTGACAACCCCCGCCAAGAGTCGGTGGGAACCAGACACAACCCCTTATTTGGGCATGGCCCGGGAGCGGGTCAGCAGCCCCTCACCTGTCCTCAGCCCGCTTCTGTCCCATTCGTTTCCCTCAGCCATAGATCTACTATGTGGTCTGGGCTCAGCGCCACTATATAGCGAGGATGAACAATTTGAGGAGGGCAGTCAGCAGCTACTTGGGCAGCGAAGAAATGGGGCCAATATCCCCTGCTTCTTGAAAGTAGGCGGCAAAGTATAGATGTGGAGAGTGGCATGGAGGTCATGTTGTGAGAGGTCAGCCTCGGCTACCAAGACCGGTGATGAGGACAGCAGTGACGATGAAACAAAAATAGATGATGATGTACCCGACCGCACTTGGGAGCTGGTGAGGCAAGGGCTTTATCATCGTCAGAAGAAGAGGGCGTCAGCTTTCGCGTCAGGCAGCGGCACACCCAGCAAGTGGGTCGTGTGGCCGTGAGTCACAGGATAGCAGCAGTGTGAGGTCGGGAGCCAAGGGGCCCAAATGGGGTAAAAAACCCGCTTCGCAGGTCCAAGAAAGTAGCGGCACAGGGGCTCAGCGAGGCAGCGGCGGCAGTAGTCACTCAGTGCGGAGCGTTGGCGGTAAAACCCGATACTCGGCCGGTGTGGCAGTTCTTTGCTAAGACACCGGGGGAGCCGAATATGGGTATATGTAGAATCTGTGGGCAGAAAGTGAAGCGTGGCCAGGGAGCTAACTTTGGGCACCCACGGCCCTGCGTCAACACATGCAGCGTCACCATCCGGTGGCCTAGGAGAAACGTGGCTCAGATGTGGTGGTCCATCCTGAGGCCGCAGCAACAGCAGCAGTAGCAGCGCCCAGTGGCACGCATACCATTGCAGCCAGTCAAGGCTCCACCACCTCTGCAGAAGGGGAGCTGTTTCTCTTTGACATCATCTCCCGGCCCAGATGCTCCCTGCTCTCGCTACTCATGGCGCCAGAAAGTCGTTCAGCGAGGCGATTGAAAAAGAGACAACAGTATGCGTCCAACCATCTAAGGTGCAGCAGTTTGACCGTGCTCCTGTCCAAGTTGCTGGTATTGCAGTCCCTCCCTTTCCAAATGGTGGACTCTGCACCATTCAGAGAACTAATGGCTTGTGCCGAGACGAGATGGAGAGTTCCAAGCCGTAATTTCTTTTCCAAAAAGGCAGTACCAGCAATTCATAAATATTTAGAACAGAAAGTGGGTCAGTCCTTGGCTTATCGGTTTGTTCCAAGGTGCACGGCAGCGCCCCACGTCGGAGCTGTAACTACGGTCAGGCCAGTACATGTCCTTACGGCCCACTGGGGTGAATTGTGCTTCCTGCCCAGGCCATCACCAACAACTTGGACAGGAGACGCCCCCTTTCTCCTCCACGTTGTCAAACTGCTGCACCCGCGCCAATGTCCGCCTCTCCTACCACCACCACCATCTCAGCCTCCACAAGTACTGCTCCCATCAACCACATGTGTAGGGCACAGCGGTGTCACGCAGTTTTTACACCTGGCTTGCCTCGGCGAACGAAGTCACACAAGGGAGGAAACTTTCTCCACGTCATGCAGCAAGAAATCGATGTGTGGCTTTCTCCGCGCCAACTTCAAATCGGAAACCATGGTGACGGACAATGGGAGGAACATGGTGTCCGCGCTGCACCGAGGAGGGATGGTCCATGCGCCCCTGCATGGCGCACGTGTTCAATCTGGTTGTGAAAAGGTTCCTGAAGTCTTCCACCGATCTTCAGTGCTCTACACTGATGAGGGGCAAAACCCCGAAACGCGTATGTAGATGAGCAATATTGGCTTGACAATTATTCCTTTTTGCTTCTCAAAGATTCCAGTGAATCAAAGTAAATTGAGGTTTTGTTACAACCCCAAAAGAGGGCGCAGTGAGCTTTCCAGCTCCTTTCCCATAATGCCTTGTGAAAATGGGAGATGCTGGTAGTGGGCTAAAAGGCAAAAAAAACAC
>JAODAL010085262.1:0-10645 GCA_025379985.1 Phyllomedusa bahiana
TCCCTTTTTACATGGGAAGGCGATCTTAGGTGATTTGGGTATGAATCCCTCCTTGCAGATCCCGTACACCCATACATGCTGATTGTCTCCTCTGGGGCGGATGGGATCTTCCAGCAAGACAATGCAACATGTCACACGGCTAGAAATGTCCAACATTGGTTGGAAGAGCAGGAGCAAGACTTCCAAGTACTACCCTGGCCTCTTATTCCCCAGACCCCAATAGAGCCTGTGTGGGGCCCCTGTATAATTGACTGTGGAGGCTCCATAGAGCCAACACCTGTGACAACCTCCCCGCCCTTCCAGCTGCACCCACCACTCACTCTGGATATTACCCGGTGGCACTGGTGTAGCCACAAAGGTCGCAGCGGTCACACTCATGACCGGGCCCCTGAGCCAGGGGGGACCACAAGCCCCCCTCACCGCACAGCTGCATCTCTGGGCCACATATTTCAAATCAATTTTCTTCTATTGGGAAATCTCTTTAAGTAGAAATTTAATAGAAAATTTCCCGCTGCGCTGCAGATATCAATCCTGCCGACTAAGGTACCTCATACATGCCAACTCTCCCGTTTTTGGCGGGGGGGTCCCGCTATTTGGGGTCCCCCCCGCCTCCCGGGGGAGTTGGCATTCCTCCCGCCGCCTGCAGGCGGCGGGGGTCCTTTAAATTACCGCGGCGCAAGAGTAGCGCTGGTGCGCTACTCTTGCGCCGCGGGACCACTCCTACAGGCGGGTGAAGCGGCCCCGCGCCCGCGGTCTCACTGTGCGGGGAGGAGGCAGGAGGGATCGCTCCCTCCTCCCTCCTCCCCCTGTATGTCCGGCGCCGGTGTGTGCGCCGCACATACAGTTCAGCGGCGCAGGGGAAGTGACGCGCGGCTGCAGGGGAGTGACGCGCGGCTGCTCTCACTTCCCCCTGCGCCGCTGAGGAGATCGGGCAGGAGCTGGCCGCGCTGCAGGAGCCTGGTAAGGTGAGTGGATTTTATTATTTTATTTTTTATTAGCTTTAGGGGGCTCTACCTGGCTAACAGAGAGGGCAACTACCTGGCAACAGAGGGGACATCTACCTGGCAACAGAGGGGGCATCACCTGGCAACAATGGGGGCATCACCTGGCAACAATGGGGGCATCACCTGGCAACAATGGGGGCATCACCTGGCTAACAGATGGGGGCATCACCTGGCTAACAGATGGGGCACTACCTGGCAACAGAGGGGGCACTACCTGGCAACAAAGGGGGCACTACCTGGCTAACAGAGGGGGCACTACCTGGTAACAGAGGGGCACTACCTGGCAACAGAGGGGCACTACCTGGCAACAATGGGGGCACTACCTGGCAACAAAGGGGGCACTACCTGGCTAACAGATGGGGGCACTACCTGGCTAACAGAGGGGGCACTACCTGGCAACAGAGGGGGCACTACCTGGCAACAAAGGGGGCACTACCTGGCTAACAGAGGGGGCACTACCTGGCTAACAGAGGGGGCACTACCTGGCTAACAGAGGGGCACAACCAGGCTAACAGAGGGGCACTACCTGGCTAACAGATGGGGGCACTACCTGGGAACAGAGGGGGCACTACCTGGCAACAGGGGGGCACTACCTGGCAACAATGGGGGCACTACCTGGCTAACAGATGGGGGCACTACCTGGCTAACAGATGGGGCACTACCTGGCTAACAGATGGGGCACTACCTGGCTAACAGATGGGGGCACTACCTGGCAAACAATGGGGGCACTACCTGGCAAACAATGGGGGCACTACCTGGCAACCAATGGGGGCACTACCTGGCTAACAGATGGGGCACTACCTGGCTAACAGATGGGGGCACTACCTGGCTAACAGATGGGGGCACTACCTGGCTAAAAGATGGGGCACTACCTGGCTAAAAAATGGGGGCACTACCTGGCAAACAATGGGGGCACTACCTGGCTAACAGATGGGGCACTACCTGGCAAACAATGGGGGCACTACCTGGCTAACAATGGGGGCACCTACCTGGCTAACAAAGGGGGGCACCTACCTGGCTAACAAAGGGGGGCATCTACCTGGCTACAAATTTGGCTCTACCTGCTACAGAGGGGGCATCTACTTGGCTACAAGGGGCATCTACCAGCCTGTAAGGGGCACTACCTGGTTATGGGGGGCTACTACCTGGCTATAAGGGCATCTACCTGGCTTTCTTCCAAAGCCGTTATGCAGTTAGGTGGAGTGGGTGTGGCTTTTTGAAGGGGCGTGGCATACCGACAAGATGGGCGTGTCCATGCAAATTTTTGCCGCGGCGCGCTACGCGCGCAGCCCACTAGAGTCTCCTGCTTTTTCACTTTCAAAAGTTGGCAACTATGAGGTACCTGTTGTTAGAAAGCAGCGGTCCACAGCCATGGTCTGGGGTCGGAGGCCCAAGCTGAAGATTTGCACCCCGGCCCTTGAGTCTTTAGCTGCGCCCCTGCCTGGTGGTCACAATAATGTGACTCCACTATGCACATCACTACATAACACGGGGCCTTTGTCGTTCAGCACTCTTGACGAGCCGGATGGGAGCTTTAAATATTACCTGTGATCTTGTGAGCATCTCGGATGAAGGGTTCCATCTCCATGTAGCGTTCATGTGTCAGTAAACTCTCAGCGCTGGAAGAAAGGAAGGAGCAAACAGGGTCATAACGCTGCGCCCTCAGTGGGTGCCCGGGACGTGTCAAACTGAGCAAGAGACTCGCACTCTTGGGGTGACATGTATGTACGGGGCTGGGGTCCTTTCAGCCCAAAAACTACCTGTGCGCACCATGTATGAGCAGGTGCACTCCACAATTTGGCACATTAACTCCTTAACATCCGCCTACCGTCTTTTGGCGTCGGGCATTTCAGGTCGTTCGTCTGCAGCGACATCTTTTGCCGTCATTGCGGACATCGGAGTTTGCGGCTCCGGGCACCGCAGCAGCGCGGAGATCGGTGCTGTACTACATCACCATAGTGCAATCACAGGGTTTCCCAGCCCTGTTGGGTGATTGGGACACCCAGTGACCCGACAGAGCCCGGGGAACGACTGCGCAGTCAGCCCTGAGGACCTAGAGTAGCCCCAGAGCTGTCTGTGTAACCAGCCAGTGATCAGGCCAGCCTGTGTGCTGCCCTGATCACTGTCTGTGTCAGACTGACACTGATTATAATGTATTAGCATATATGAATATGCTAATACATTACGAAGTTTAAAAAAAAAAAAAAAAAAAAGAAAGAATGTAAAACAGTTCTCCCTTCATGGGATAAAAAAAAAAAAAAAGGAAAAAACAAAAAAATTGAATACAAAAAATAAAATAAAAATAAATATTTAATACAAAATAGTTGTGCCTACATTACACACACACACAAAAAAAAAACCTACACATATTAGGTATGCACACGACCGTAATAACCTGTAGAATTAACCAAACAAGTTATTAAGTAAGAAATGGGAATGGTGTAAAAAAAAAAAAAATTAAAACGAAATTTAAAACAAATTCTGCAATTATTTATAAGTCAACTTAAACTATTCCCCCATAAAGTACAACTTGTCTTGAATAAAACGAGGCCTCATCCAACTGCGTCATTGAAAAAATAAAAAAGTTACAACTGTTGGAGGCAAAAACTAAAAAAAATGTTCTGGTCATTAACTACTTTTCAGGCCTGGGGCTTAAGGGGTTAAAGAGCGCCCGTGGCACTTTGTAATGCTCCTGATTTCGGGCCCTCGCTGTTTTGGTAGCCTCACGTTCAAAGCTGTCGTGGATGGTGAGAGATGGAGCCTGAAAACCACAGGTTCAAAAAATTGTTACCCTTTTGCTTGTCAGTGTATGGCAGTATTTTGTTAGTCTTTGGACACTATATAGCAGTGTTATGTGGGCTTTTTCATAGGATGATATTACTTAGGCAGTATATGCTGCTATTATGTGGGCACTATATGGCATTTTTATGTTGGATCTTTAATTGGATGCTGAATATTATTTGGGCAGTATATAGCAGTGATATGTGGGCACAATATGGCAGTATTATGTATGGCAGTATTAAATTGTATGCGGTATATCATTGGGGCACTACATGGTAACATTATGTGGGCTTTTTATTAGGATGATATTATTTAGGCATTACATGATTCTATTATGTGGGCACTGCATGGCAGTATTATTTTGCCTCTTTAATTGGATGTTGTATATCATTTGGGCACCATATGGCAGTATTATGTGTGCTCTTTAAAAGAATACTAATTGAATGTTGTGTATTATTTGGGCACTTTACAGTGGTATTATATGTGCACTATATGGCAGTGTTATGCGCGCATTTTACTTGGATGCTCTATATTGTTTGGACACTATATGTCATTATTATGTGGGCACTATATGTCGGTATTATGTGGGCACTATATGGCAGTGTTATTTGTGCTCTTTACTTAGATGCTGTATATTATTTGAGCAATATATGGCAGTATTATATGTGCTCTTTAAAAGAATACTAATTGAATGCTGTATTTTATTTGGCCACTTTACAGTGGTATTATTTGGTCTCTATATTGCACAATTATGTTGCCATTATATGGCAGTATTATGTGAGCACTAGATGGCAGTATTATGTGGGGACTATATGGCTGTATTATGTGGGCACTATATGGGTGTATTATGTGTTCACTATATGGATGTATTATGTGGGCACTATATAGGTGTATTATGTGGGCACTATATGGCTGTATTATGTGGGCACTATATGGCTGTATTATGTGTGCACTATATAGGTGTATTATGTGGGCACTATATGGGTGTATTATGTGTGCACTATATAGCAGTATTATGTGGACACTCGATGGCAGTATTATGTGGGCACTATATGACAGGGTTATGTGGTCACTATATGGCAATATTATGTGGGCACTGTATGGCTGTGTTATGTGGGCACTGTATGGCTGTGTTATGTGGGCACTGTATGGCTGTGTTATGTGGGCACTGTATGGCTGTGTTATGTGGGCACTGTATGGCTGTGTTATGTGGGCACTGTATGGCTGTGTTATGTGGGCACTGTATGGCTGTGTTATGTGGGCATTATATGGCTGTGTTATGTGGGCATTATATGGCTGTGTTATGTGGGCACTGTATGGCTGTGTTATGTGGGCACTGTATGGCTGTGTTATGTGGGCACTATATGCCCACTACGTGGTGGTATTATGCTCACTGTATACGGCAGCTTTGCCTTTGTGCTAGAAGTAATATATGGACTAAACCTCTCTACAGATCTTGGGCGCGCTGCCCTGCTTTGCTTCTTGCCCCTTCTTCTGTGCCACCTGGGTGCTCTGAGGATGGCGGGCACAGTATATAGACCCACGGAGCCATGACCCTATAGTTAAGGTATACCCACCAGCAGTCCTGCCTTCCCCTGGACTGTCCTCCAATCTCATATATTTTACATAAATTTGTATATAGGCCCCATAAGGGAAAAACAGAGGCGAGTACCTGTATATGAACACCGGCACGATGACCTCCAGGGGGCGATCACGGAATTGTCTGTGCATCAGGTTCAAATTTTCCTTGAGGCTCCGGCTCCATTCCACTTTCCCCCGGCCGCGCAGCTGACCTGTGTAAGAGTCAGAGATGGTATATAGCTGGATCTCCACCTGCGCCGGCTCTTAATGGGACACGACCATCTAAAGCTGTCTTGTCACCTATTGACAAGCAATATAAGACTATTATATGGAGCTTTTTTTTTTAATTGGGGGTTTTTATAGAATTTTTTAAAGTTTCCCTGTGTACATGACTTCCACTGTATGAGCTCTGATAGCAGTGGCGAGAGGATTCTTGTTCCAGACCAACTATGGCCTGAGAAGTGTAAGTATTATCAGCAGGACCTGATAAATATGAAGAGATCCCCTCCCCATTGCAAAAATAGATGACCCCATAATCCTTTCATATATTGATCTGGTCATTGCCCTATGGTCTAGTCTAATCTTATCTATCCCTGCCCAGAGAATAATAGAACAATCATAATGTCATTACCTACTATTTGTAATGAGACTACATAGAGATAAACAGCAGTAAAGTGAGGTTAGCTTTATTTACCGATTCTATATTTCATGTATAACTCTTGTCATTGCCCTGACAGTCTAGACTAATCTTATCTATCCCTGAGAACAACAGAGTAATCATTATGTCATTACCTACTATTTGTAATGAGACTACATAGAGAGAAACAGCAGATGCAGTAAAGTGAGGTTAGTCTGCTTTGCTTATTCTATACTTCATGTATTGCTCTTGCCATTGTCTTTGCAGTATAGTCTAATTTTATCTATAATTTTATATTTAATTGTATCAATATAGCGCTCATTATGTCATTGCCTATTATTTGTAATGAGGCTACATAGAGATAAGCAGGAGATTTAGTAATGTTAGATTAATCTGCTTTGTTGATTCAATACTTTATGTATTGTTCTTGTCATTATCCTGTCAGTCTAGTCTAATCTTATCTATCTCTGTCCATAAATGATCATTCTGTCATTACCAGCTATCTGTAATGAGACTACATAGAGATAAACAGCAGCTGAGTAAAGTTAGATCAGTCTGCTTTGCTGATTCAATACTTTACGATTTGCTCTTATCATTACCCTGTCAGTCTAGTCTAATGGCCTGAAAGGTGTAAGTATTATCAGCAGGACCTGATAATTATGAAGAAACCCCCTCTCCAGTGCAAAACATGATTACCAGATAATCCTTTAATTTATTGATCTTGTCATTGCCCTTTAGTTCAGCCTAATCTAATCTATCCCAGAGAACACTGGGGCAATCGTGCCATTACCTACTATTTGTAATGAGACTACAAGCAGCAGCAATATAGTGTGGTTAGCCTTCTTTGTCAATTCTATACTTTATGTTTTACTCTTGTCATTGCCCTGTCAGTCTAGACTAATCTTATCTATCCCTGAGAACAACAGAGTTATTATTATATCATTACCTACTATTTGTAATGAGACTACAGAGAGATAAAGAGCAGATGCAGTGAAGTGAGATTAGTTTCCTTTTCTTATTCTATACTTCATGTATTGCTCTTGCCATTGCCATATCAGTGTAGTCTAATTTTATCTATCCCTGTCTAAAGAACAAGAGAGTGATCATTCTGTCCTTACTACTATTTGTAATGAAACTACATAAACAGCAGCTGCAGTAAACTGAGATCAGTCTGCTATGCTGATTCTATACTGTCATGTATTGCTCTTGTCATTGCCCCAGCAGTCTAGTCTTATCTATCACTGTCTAGAGAACAACAGAGTGTTCGTTATGTCATTACCTACTGCTTGTAATGAGGCTACATAAAGATAAGCAGGAGATTTAGTAAAATGAGATTAGTCTGCTCTGCTGATTCTATACTGTCATGTATTGCTCTTGTCATTGCCCTGCAGTCTAGTCTTATCTATCACTGTCTAGAGAATCAAACAGAGTGTTCGTTAATGTCATTACCTACTGCTTGTAATGAGGCTACATAAAGATAAGCAGGAGATTTAGTAAAGTGAGATTAGTCTGCTCTGCTGATTCTATACTGTCATGTATTGCTCTTGTCATTGCCCCAGCAGTCTAGTCTTATCTATCACTGTCTAGAGAACAACAGTGTTCGTTATGTCATTACCTACTGCTTGTAATGAGGCTACATAAAGATAAGCAGGAGATTTAGTAAAGTGAGATTAGTCTGCTCTGCTGATTCAATAGCTTAGGTATTGCTCTCGTCATTACCCTGTAAGTCTACTCTAATCTTATCTATGACCGTCCAGAGAACAATAGAGCGATCATTCTATCACTACCTACCATTTGTTATGAGACTACATAGAGCTAAACAGCAGCTGCAATAAAGTGAGATCAGTCGGCTTTGCTGATTCCATCCTTTCATGTATTGCTCTTGCCATTGCCCCTGCAGTCTAGTCTAATCTTATCTATCACTGTCTAGAGAACAACAGAGTGTTCGTTATGTCATTACCTACTGTTTGTAATGAAGATACCTAGAGATAAGCAGGAGATTTAGTAAAGTGAGATTAGTCTGCTCTGCTGACTCAATACTTTAAGTATTGCTCTTGTCATTACCCTGCAGTATAGTCTAATCTTATCTATCACTGTCTAGAGAACAAGAGCGGTCGTTATGTCATTACCTACTGTTTGTAATGAAGATACATAGAAATAAGCAGGAGATTTAGTAAAGTGAGATTAGTCTGCTCTGCTGATTCAATACTTTATGTATTGCTCTTGTCATTACCCTTTAGTCTAGTCTAATCTTATCTATCTCTGTCCAAATAATAATAAAGCGATCATTACCTACTATTTGTTATAATATATATATATATATATATATATATATATATATATATATTTGATATAATATTATTGCTGTTTTTACGTATTTCCTGCTGCATCTTTTCTCTGCAGTGTAGAAATCATTAACAAGCTGCTGTTGATGGATCCAGAATTATGATCAGGAGGAGGTGCGCTGCTGTGAATTGACTGCTGGTCACTGACCCCTCTATTACATACATGAGCTAAAGACTACAAGTGAGTCAACACTGAGTCCTGTCCATATCGCCTGTTTGCTGATGGTTTCCACACGGCAGAGATAAAGAAGCTGACATGGTTATAGGTTAATTAAAGGTGGAGCTTCCCTTTAACACAGAGATAGTTAGAGGTGACAGGACTCACTCATCTGCGCGGCCATCTCCTCCTGCTCCTCCAGGCTCATCTTGGTCACCCCCCGGTTATCGGTGAGGACCACTCTGGGCGTCAGCTCGTAGTCCTTCCGCACCATGGTGATGGGGTAGTTAGACTTCCCAGATCCGGCAAGATTTGTGAAGTTCCCTCCGTGGAGGGTGAACATGCAGGTGTTAACAAAGGAGGACTTGCCGTGTCCGGCCATCCCGAATAGCTGTAGGCTCACCCGCTCATAGCCGGACTTCGGGTGGTACTGATGGACCCTCCTGAGGGTTGCTTCAATGTTCACCACGTCCGACATCTCACAACGCAAAACGTCAGGACAACCTGTAAGAAACCATTTCATATCATGAAACTTATCACATGGGGCAGGATTATAGGGCGATGACGCAGCACATACTACAGTCAGTGTCAGACTGGGGTGCCTGACGGGTGCATGATTCTAGGGCCCTACCAGTGGAGTTGATTCTTGGGTCCACCAGTGGAGTTGATTCTTGGGTCCACCAGTGGAGTTGATTCTTGGGTCCACCAGTGGAGTTGATTCTTGGGTCCACCAGTGGAGTTGATTCTTGGGCCCTACCAGTGGAGTTGATTCTTGGGCCCTACCAGTGGAGTTGATTCTAGGGCCCTACCAGTGGAGTTGATTCTAGGGCCCTACCACTGGAGTTGATTCTTGTACCCACCAGTTGAGATGATTCTTGGGGCCACCAGTGGAGATGATTCTTGGGGCCGCCAGTGGAGCTGATTCTTGGGGCCACCACTGGAGATGATTCTCGGGGCCACCATTGGAGATGATTCTTGGGGCCACCCTTGGAGTTTATTTTTTGGGCCCCCCATTGGGTTCATTCTTGGGGCCCACCCGTGGGGATATTTCCTGGACCCCCAGTGGGGAAAATTCCGGGGCCCACCAGTGGATGACTTGAACCCCCCAGTGGAGCGATTTTTGGGGCCAACCCGGGGAAAGATTTTTTGGGGCCCCAGTGGAGAAGATTTTGAGCCCCCCATTTTAACTGATTCTTTGGGCCACCATGGGGATGTTCTTGGGGCCACCATTGTGTTCTTTTTTGGGACCCACCAGTGGAGAGGGCCTTTTACCCACCAGTGGAGAGATTCCTGGGGCCCCCCAGTGGGGATGATTCTTGAGACCCACCGTGGAGCTGATTCTTGGGGCCACCAGTGGAGAAAATTCTTGGGGCCTCCCCGTGGAGATGATTCTTAGACCCCAGTAGCGATTCTTTGGGGCCAACCCGGGAGTTGATTCTTGGGCCACCAGTTTGGGGATGATTTTTGGGGCCCACCGCGAGAGTTTTTTTTTTTGGGGCCCCCCAGGGGGATAAATTTTGGGGCCACGTGGAGAGAATTTGGGGGCCCCCAGGAGTTATTCTTTTACCCCCCAGGGAGATGATTCCCGGGGCCCCCCATGGATTTATTTTTGGTCCCCAGTGGATTGATTTTGGTCCCCCGTGGAGTTGATTCTTGGGCCTACCTGGAGTTGATTCTTGGGGCCCACCATGGAGTTGATTCTAGGGGCCCCCCATGGGGTTGATTCTAGGGGGCCCCACCACGGGCAATCTTGGGGCCACCATTGGAGTTCATTCTTGGGACCCCCATGGAATGATTCCTGGGACCCCATGGAGCTGATTTTTGGGGCCCACCGTGGGGGATGATTCTTTAGACCCCCATGGGCTGATTCTTGGGGGCCCAACCATGGAGAATGATTCTTGGGGGCCCCAGTGGAGATGATTTTTGGGACCCACCTGGAATGATTCTTGAACCCACCCTGGGAAATGAAACTTGGGGGGCCCCCAGTGGAAAAAGATTTTTGGGGGCCACCAGGGGAGATATTCTTTTTTGGGCCACCATTGGAGTTCATTTTTTGGGACCCCCCCAGTGGGGATATTCTGAGACCCCCCAGTGGAGGGTTTTGGGGCCAACCGTGGGGATGATTCTTGGGCCACCGGGG
>JAODAL010085263.1:0-10645 GCA_025379985.1 Phyllomedusa bahiana
CTAAGCCTGCCACTTACTTCCAGGCCCCTGTTTAAAATTTCCCCATAACCCCGGGGGTTTGGGAGGGTTTTGCCCGTGAGAAACAATGGAGATTCTTTAAAGCCTCATCAAGCCCTTTGACTGGAAAAATTTATTTTTCTATCCAGCTTGGGCCACCTCCCTTTGGGGAAGATTTACCCTTTGTCGGTTTCCCCAAAACCCAGGCCGTATCCCGCCCAAATTAAAAATAAAACCAAAAATTTTAAAAAAGGGCTTTATCGCAAAACCTTTTTTCCCTAGCCCATGCCCCGGGTTTTTTTTTCTTTTTGGGGAAGAAAAAATGGTTTTGCTTCACCCCTTAAAATTTATTTCTGGGGTTTTTAACAAAATGACTTTCCAAAAAACCATTTTCCATTGCCCCCTGTTTTTTTGAGCTTTTAAAATTTCCTTCGTGGACCCAAAATCTTCTCAAAAATTGACTTGCGGGGGAAAAACTTACAAACCCGATTTTCCCTACATAAAGGGGGGATTTAATGAAAGACCCACTTTTAACACCCTGTTTGGAAAAAATTTTAGTATCTTTTGATGCCGTTTGGTCTAAAAAATGCCAAACCCGGTCTTCCAAAACTTTCTTAATTTAGATCTTCAGAGACCCCCTAAATGTCCGTGCATGGTTTATCTTGGGTGGGCATCTTGGCTTTTAGTTGATCTTGAAAAATTATCAAAAATCTTTTTCGTTTAAGGGCCAAGAAATTTACATAGCAAACCCTCTCTATACCAAAAAATGGAAAAATGCATCTTCAAAAAAAATATTAATACCCTTTTTTTCAGTTATTGTATCAAACAAGGGTTTTAAAAGATGGGGTCCTGCCAAATTGGGCTTTGGGTCTGACAGTGGCCCCCCCAAGTTGGACTTTTGTGTTAACCAACAAATTCCCTTGGGTTTTTGCAAACTACTACCGCCCAGTTTTTCCCCTTCAATTTTTCCCTAATTGGCCCCTTTCCAAAAAAAATGCCCTTTTAAACCCCAACCCTTTTTTTTCCCCCCAAAGCTGAAAAACTTTCCCCTCGCCTTTCCTGAAGTCTGGGATTATCCTTTGTACCTATTTTTGGGTTTTTTTTCCCAAAACCCTGAAAAACCCTTCCTTCTTGAGGTGGAAAACCTCATCTGCTGGAGCCAGGGCTCTCTTACTAGAAAAAATCCCAAAAACCCCAAGGGGCCATCCCCTTGCGGGTTTTTCTCCAAACTTTTTTCCCCCTGCGAGAGAAATTACGTTTTGCGAAAATTGTTTGGAAAAAATTTGGGGCCTTAAAAGAATGGTTATCTGCTAGAATGTGTCTTCACCGGTAAACATTTTACAGATCACAAGAATTCTATATCCCAATGGCACGGAAACCCTGAACCCCCCCGTCAAGTTAGGTGGTTTTCCCTTCTTCTCTTATTTTGACTTTGGGGGGGTTTTTGCTCTGACCAGCGGGGCCATACCGCGGGGGTTTTTTGAACTTTGGGCCTGCTCCGTGTATCCTCTTTCCGCCCCTTGCCACTTCAGTAAATTGGTGTTTTAAGAGAGTTTTTGTTCGCTATATTGTTATTCCTACGTACCAGACCTCTTGCCTGTTTCTCCTGACTACGTTGCCTGCTGCCTGCATTGACCTTTCTGCCTGTGCTCCTGCCTGTCAATTCACACTGCACCCTGGCTGCCACTGCAAGCAAATCGCATCAGGGGTAGCAACCTGGGAGTCTCCCACCGTACAAGTGCAACTGGCTTTGCGATGGGCTCTGGCTCCTTAGACCCCACTCCGTGGTGTGGCTTATACCACCATTTGCAGTGGTCCAGTGGATTTCCCCCTTCATTCCCGTGAATATAAAAACTGTACCCTGACTACTGTGTACCTTTTTGTACCATAAAAAAATATAAAACAATATTTACTAAAATTTTAGGGGGGTGCTTTTTTTTATTTTGTATTTTTAATTAATATTAATATATACTATATTATAAAATATATAATATTTAATATATATATTTTTTATATTATTTATTTGCATTTCTTTTCCTTAAAAAATGTTTTTAAAAACCCTTTAATTTTTATTATTTAAAACCCCTGGTAGGTGGTTGCCCCAAAAATGTCAAAAGGGAAAATCAATCTTTTGGCATCCAATTAGTAAGGGTATTTACTGTAGAGTACAAAAGTGAGGCTTCTCAATCTGAATGCAGAATCTGTAAAAGGGCTCTAACTACCATGCGCCATTTATAATACTTTTGTCTTTTTATGTAGCAAAGGTGCCCTTGCCATTCAATGTTCTGTTAGCTAAATGCAGATCCAATTTTTAAGGTTTAAAGGGGTTTTCTCACTACATTGATTCATCTTGCTTCAGTCCTGTTTTCTTGGTTTCACTTTGAATTCAGGGGTGTGTTTACTGGCTTCCACTAGGCTGCAGTAGAAGCCAGGTCTGTAGCTATAGCAACAAGTGCTGGCAGCCTATCAGGATAGATCAAACAGGTCTGTAGCTATAGCGACCTAAGGAGCTGATGCAGCTCATACAGGAGTGGATATCTTGGAATAGGTAGGACACTGCTAATGGACATATATTGCAAAGAGACTTGTTTTTGCAAGATCTTTAATATAAAAAACAATCCTTGTAGTGAGACAACCCTCTTTAAGTTTAGTTCCTGCATTAATTTTTTGGGTGGGCTGTAGGCCCTTTGTCAGTGCCTCTATGTCCGAGTAGTCAGTCTGTATCTGATGGTTTATAAATGAAGTAAAAATGGTTGATAGATTATCTTGCCTCAACTAACTCTGTTTTTTGCCCTAATAAGGAATGGGATATGATTCTGGTGTGCCAGTAAACAAGTGTGACCCCTCCCCTGGGCTCCACTCCTGGAAATATTTCCAATATTTGGCTAATAGATCTGTTTTCAACAAAATCAAATTTAACAACAATTCAAGCAGAATAAATATCAGGATGCTCGACAGTTTCTGCCCCTCCAGACCAACATTTTCTTCCCATTGACCTTTCCAAAGTGGTTCTCCAGCCACAAAACAATGAAGTCAATTTTTCCTGATGAATTCCACTCATCTTTCGGGCTGATGATCTCTTCTTATCATTTTTAATTTCCATTTCCGTCATTCACTTCCATTGTCCTGGTCAGAATATACAAGATGATTAGAATGAATCCATGACGACCTTAGGACATTTACACATAAACGCTGAGGATAGGACTCTTTTGCTTACTTGAAATCAGTGTCATGCCAAGTGTTGTGTGCCATGTATCTGATCTTGAGGTTTAATGATCTAGTTCTCACATATTTATAGCTGCATCGTGTAATATTTGTGCTGTTTATTTAAACAAGGTTTTAGCAAGTAATTTGCTAAAATAAAGCATGTCAGTAAGATGGAATCCAGAAGCAGGTCTATGAAGAGAAGCTTCAAGTGTTCTCAGCTTGGGATTTTAGTGAGAAGATTGCAGTTCAATGAGTTGTATATTTTATTGCTAACCTAAGCGCCTCATGTTGACCTCTCTTGTTCTCATGCATACCATTTATGTGTGAGCTGTGAAAGGGAATGAATCAAAACTAGTCATACCTGCTTTATGGAGACACATAGAAATAGCACAAGTAAAACACGTACTGGACTGTCTATCTGTCTATCTATCTATCTATCTATCTATCTATCTATCTATGTATGTATGTACAGTGGGTACGGAAAGTATTCCAACCCCTTTAAATTTTTCACTCTTTCTTTCATTGCAGCCATTTGGTAAGTTCAAAAAAGTTCATTTTTTGGCTCAAAATGTCCCTGACCCCGTCTTGAAAAAAAAAAAAACCAGAAATGTAGTTTTTTGTTGAAAAATTTTTTAAACAAAAAAAAAACTGAAAAATCACAGGTCATAAATTTTTGAGGCCCCTTTGTTGGAAACTTTTTTAATACAGCGCCCCTTTTCCTTTTTTTCCCTCTTTGAGATGGTTTACTCCTTTTTTTGGGTCCGCTGTTTTAAATTTAAACTGATGGGGCTTATTGGGGAAAGTCACACACCTGTCTAAGGGGAACTCACAGCTCAAATGATGTCAGGCACATGAGGCAAAAGGAATCCCCAAGTAGCTAGAAAAGAATTGGGGAAAGGCACGTCGGGCCCAAGTTAAAAAGAATTTTCTGTGCACTCAGGTTCCTAAAGCAAGGGGCCTCCAAAACCCTTTTAATGGAAGAAGTTTGGGACGACACAATCTTCCTCGTGATGCCTACCCAAATTTTAAGCAATGTGGGAGAAGAGCCTTTGGTGAGAGGAAAAAAGGGGCCCACAAGTTTTCTGTGGCTGACCTCCAGGTTTGCATGGAAAGATGGGAGGAGTTTCAATAAAGTTCACGCGCCCCCACCAGTCGGGCTTTATGGAGAGTTTTGCCCAATGGAACCCTCCTCAGTGCAAGACCATAAAAGGGATACTTTTGAAAAAAAAAACCATAAGGGACTCCCAGACTTGAAAAAATAAGATCCGGGTCTGATGATAAGGGAACTTTTTGGTGTTAATTCTAAGCGGTATGTGTGGGGGAAAAACCGGGGCATGCCATCACCTGCCCAATAAAAATCCCAACTAAAAAATTTGGGTGGAGATCAGCTAGGGGCATTTTTCGCTGCGGGAAGGACAAAGGTTGAATTGAAGGAAAGTTTTAATGCACCCAAGTACAGAGATACCGGGTTGAAAACCTTTCCAGGTGCTTGGACCGCGACCGGGGAACCAAAGGGTTTATCTTCCAACAAGAAAAAATGATATGAACAGAAACTCTGTGTCTTTTTATCCCAAAAGCCCGACCTAACCCAATTGGCCCCCCTCGGGAACTTGAAATGGATGTCCACCAACTTTCCCCCCATAAAACCTAAAGCAAGGGGTCCAAGGAAAGAAGGCAAGGTCCCCAATCCGGTTGAAAAAATTTTGCATAAATTTCCCCAAAAAGAAATGGCTGTACTAGCTCAAAGGTGCTTCTACAAAAAATGAGCAAAGGATCGATACTTTATTACCAGTGAATTTCGTTTTTTTGTTTAAAAAATTTGCAAAAATTTCTACATTTTGTTTTTTTTTCTTTTTAAAAATTGGGGGGTGCAGAGTGTACATTAATCTGCAAAAAAATTAACTTTTTGGATCTTACCATATGGCAGCAATGAAAGAAAGAGTGAGAAATGTAAAGGGGTCTGAATACTTTCCGTACCCACTGTATCTATCAATTCCATGTCTATCTGTCTAGCTAGCTATTTATGTATATATCCCATATCTATCTATCTATCTTTAAATCTATCTATAAATCTATCTAGAAAAATTTTGAAAAATCCACAGCACTACATACCGTAAAACTAGAAAAACTGGCAATTTATTCAGCCATGCCTTTGCAACGTTTCAATGTGATACATGCAAATAGGAGGCATATAAACACAAAAGAAAAAGTGCATATCAAAAATACATAGTTATCAAATACAATAAGAAACATCACAACAGTAACCATGAGTAATCATGACAATCAATTTATGCAAAGTTAACCACACACAATATAAGTGCATGTACAGCTCATAATTACAATCCAATTAGTAAAAGTGAACATCTGTGTACGGGACTAATACAAAATAAGTAGGGAAAAACACTCACCATCGATGTCCCACAAACTGAACATAGCGGCGTCTAAGCCACAATACTAGGCATGTCTGTGATGTAATAGATATCACATGACTGCCCAAACCTCGAAAAAGAAAGAAAATAAACTCAAATAAGGATGCCATGCATGCACAGAAATTCGATACCTGCACCATTTGTATCAAAATCTATCTATCTATCTATCTATCTATCTATCTATCTATCTATCTATCTATCTATCTATCTATCCATCCATCCAAATTTCCTTATTTTTTACTACATCCTAAAAACATAGATGAGCTGTGTTTATCTCTCTTGGTCTCCTGGGTGTACTGAAATAGAGCTTTTTGTAGTAGTTTCCTTCATGTAGTCAATCACTCATCACTAAAGCTTATCCTTTTCTGCTTGTCAGTAGTTGGTTACAGCACTGATGGTTTTGGTGGCTTTGCTATCTATCAATGGGAATTTTACCAAACAAAAAAACCACAGAAGCGGTTAACATTACATGTTATTTGATACAAATCCAGAATGAATTATCCTGCTAAAGACCCAGAGTCCCTCTTATATTTCAAAATAATCCCCAATGGTATGTTGGTCACAGACATACTATGATGTATGGTGTGAAAGTCTGACCTGGACCTTATAAAGGTGTAAGTGACTGGTACCATATTCTGTAGCTATGACAAGTGTCCTATCCTATTTTGAGATTGTAAGTGAGATAAACCACAAAATAAAAAAATAGCTTTATTTTTTCTCTTAGCTTTAGTTGTTTAGTTGTACAATCTTTCCAAGAAACACAGGCACCACACATTGATGCTGCAGTACAGGGGCGTCGCTAGGCAGTTTATCCGGGGCTCGTGCCCCGAATGAAATGCCTTCTGCCCCGAGTCTCTCACTGCTCAGCCGCCCTGCCCTCACTCACTGGAGTAGCGCCGCATTGTTGAATCTCTTTACCAACGATGCGGCGCTACAATTCTGAGTGGCTCCATGACTCCCTGTGATGCTGCGCTATGCGCAGGCATCGGGAGGAGCGGAGGAGAGCAGTCAGTGTATTCACTGCTGGCTTCCGACTGCAGTGTCTGTGTGTAATGCTGGAGGAGGAGGAGAAAGGCTGCAGAAAGCCTCTGTGCTCTCTACTTCTCCTCCCTCACCCCCTCCTTCTCCACTCCTCCTGCTCCATAGTGTGAGCTGAACCCTGCAGAGCTGCCATGAGGTATTTACAGAGAGGCTGTGGGACATATTTAATCATGATTGTAAAATGCTGTACATGTCTAGGGGCCAGTATAACAAGTGCAGACTGATGGTCAGCTCTGTACTGACCCACAGAGCTGAAAATCAATCTGCATTATATTGATAAAACTCTGGGTGAGCAATTATAGCGGACCCACAAAAGCTGATCATTTATAACTGTAGATTGTCAGCTCTGTGGTTCAGTGTGATCTACAGAGCTGACAATCTACAATTATAAGGGATCAGCTCTGTGGGTCAGCAGTACATATGTATATTATCTTTGTACACCCTTCTGCATTATTAATATATATACCCCACACACACACACACACACAAACACATATAAAATATGGTGTACTAAGGGTGAACAAAGATAATATACATATGTACTGCTGACCCACAGAGCTGATCATTATAACTGTAGATTGTCAGCTCTGTATCTAATACAGAACAGTGTACTTACGATTTGTACTTTCCCTACTAAATGTTTAAAAGTTTTTTTAAAGTTTTAAAACTATAAAAATAATAAATATTAAAAGTTTAAATCACAGCCTTATTGCCATTTTACAACAAAAAAAAAAAAGGTTACAGAATTGGTATCGCTGCATGTCTAAAAAGTCAGTCGAATAAAATATAATATCACTTATCCCCTCCGGTAAACACCTTAGAAAAAAATGTTTTTGTCATTTTGGCCCTATGTATGAAAACTGCAGTAAGATTGGTCGCCTCATAGCAACCAGTCAGAGCCCATAGCGACCAATCTGAGTCCCCAGCACCAATCAAAGCCCATAGCGACCAAAACCCGAGCCCATAGCAACCAGAGTTCCCCTTCCATTTCTTATACTGCCCCTGGAAAAATAAGAGCTGAGCTCTGATTGGTGGCCGTGAGCTCTGATTTGGGTTTCTATGAGCTCTGATTGGTTGCTAAAGGGCTCGGGTGGTTGCTATGGGCTCGGGTTTTGGGTTTAATTGGGCCGGGTTGGTTAATATGGGCTCGGGTTGGTTGATTTGGGCATATACATACCTCCCTGCTAAATTGGGGACTATATAAAAACTACATACAGGGGCAATATCTGTCTACCCACTGAGGTGGCCTTTTATACCTACCTACCAAGGGTACCTATATACCTGGCTACCAACTAATGTACCTCTATATACCTACCTAACAGAGGGCTACATACCTACGTAAAGAGGGATCCTATATACCTACCTACTGGGGGGAGGTCTATACACCTCAGTATCTAATGGGCAGCCTAAATAGGAAAAATGACTCCCCCATCCCTCAAGCAGGCAACCCGGCTCTCCGTCCAGGAAAGCAGATTTCTGTGGAGGGGGTATCACCATGTTTTTTTTGTATAAGCCCCCATTAGTTAGGAAGGTACATACATAGACACCCCCTACCCCAGTAGGTAGGTAGATTTACAGGTGGGTGGAAGAAGTAATCATGGTGGCCTGGGCCGGATTGCGTAAAACCTGGTAGTCACATTGTGGGGGCATTTGGCCCCTGTTGGGAGGATTAAATTTTATCCCTTTTGTAGTAAAATTATTGGGCCTTGGTATGTTGAGTTTTCTTTAGTAACAATCATATGTATGGTAATTTGTTCCAGGGATAGGTTTTTTTGTTTGGTAACTGTATGACGTGATTTGTAAGGTATTATGTTATCATACATAATCGGGCTTTGAAAAATAATTGTCAGTGCTGACCACATTAAAAGACTGCTGAGGTGAAGGACAGGATCTATGTGGATTAGTGTAAAATTTTTTGATAGGAGCATACGTTTTTTTTCTATTTTAAAATGCATGCTGCAGTTCCAATGTGGCGTATGAACCCAGCCCTTCCGTGCAAAATGTAACACAGAGGGCCCAGGCCCCGGATGTTTTAGGACCCTAGCAACGCCCCTGCTGCAGTATCTGTTCCACTTTACTTGGAAAGCTGCAACCTTAAAACTAAATGACTAACCTTGAGATTGATTCTCTTTTCCTTTTACCTTGGCCTTCCAAGAGGCAAACAAAATTTTTTTTTTCCCCTAGATATACCCATATGAGGGCTTTTTGCAGTCATCAATGTGTTACATATAAATTCATTCTGCGCCCAGTGCATTCAAATGTTTCCAAATATCAATATCTTTTTGCTATTCAAATTTTTTTTAAAAAAAATTAAAAAGGTTTTTAAGAAAATATCTCCATGCATCGTCATATTCTGGACCCATTTCTTTTTCTTTTCTTGGGTTTAAAGGGCTCATTTTGTGGGGAAAGTTGGAGTTTTCAGTTGATACCATATATGAGTACATACAGCTTTCTACTGTATTCTTGCTTTTACAACATTTGAAGGGATAAATAATCTGAATGCAGTGATGCCAATTATGTTTTTGCTTTTATTATCATTACTTTTTTACAAGATAAATAGAAAAGGATGAGTGTTTTGAATTTTTAATACTTGTTTTTTTTTTTTTTAAACCATTAACTTTATTTAACTTTTTTTTTTAATCCCACCGAAGGAGTTGAGCCCTCTCTAACTTTATAGATTTTACAGTATACTGCAATAATTTTGTATTACAGCATAGTGTAATTTTACTGATCTATTACATTAGTCCTCTGCTCCTGGCAGGGTATCATAGGAGGTGTCAGGTAGTGATTGTAGAACAACAGAGTTTCATCCATCTGTGTAACACAGCTACCACATTTTTGTGTCTTGCATGTAAACTGTATACTGATGGCAAAAACACGGACTACGTTTCCTATGGTGCCGCCACATTTTATGTCGGGATACCCTTTCAGCATATCCCAACTGATACCTGCATCGGAGCCCACTATCGTGATTGGAAAGGGGCGTAAATAGTGGTTAGCACTTCATCATTCTGTTGCAGAGCTCCAACCAGCATACATATTTATTAAGCAGAATAGGTGGAAAAGGCACAAATAGTATATTTCATTTCTTGACTGTCAGGTGGAAAAACAATACATCTTTTGAGAGGATGCACTTTAAAAAAATTTCCCTCACATCATTCCAAGTGGCTCATTAATAGTGTTGAGCGAACAGTAAAAAGTTCTAGTTTGATTAGAACCTCAAATTTTTGTGAGTTCGGTTTGAAGTTCTATTTGAACTCAAACTCAACCTTCAAACCCCATTAAAATCTATGGGAGAAGATGTTCTGGTTAATTTTTATACCTATACAGGTGAGGAGAAGCTGGAACTACCGTCCATAACAGTAAACTGGACACGTGGAACAACTTAGTGAAGAAAATTTGGCTCTAAGAGTCACAGAAAAAAATTGTGAGGCTAAAATTGTGAGCAGCTGCCTGAGACTGCGATCTCTGATGCGCTTGTGCCTTCTTAAGCTCTGACGTGCTTGTCTGCTGGCAGCACATCCGGCATTTCAGTCTGGGACTCCCAGCACTGCATGGTCTGCGGTTAACTCCTATACTCGCCAGCCCTGTTAACATAGTGCCTGGTCTCTAATCATAAAGCCTGCAATTTCCTCCCGCCGCAGCAAGTCCCCTGAAACAAGACAGACACTCCACTCCACAGCAGACTCTGCATTCCAGGCAGACTCTGTCTCATACATCTGTTCCAATACAGTTGCAGATTAAAAAAAATATATATAATTTTACTCACCTTGAGCGCCTCCATCAACCGTCCCAGCAAGAGAGCGCCTCCATCAACAGTCCCAGCCAGAGAGCGCCTCCATCAACTGTCCCAGCCAGAGATCGCATCAATCAACCGTACCAGACAGGGAGCGCCTCCATCAACCGTCCCAGCCAGAGAGCGCCTCCCCATCTGTCCCACCCGAGAGCGCCTCCCTAAATTTTTCCGCCAA
>JAODAL010085264.1:0-10645 GCA_025379985.1 Phyllomedusa bahiana
TGTGTGGTCTAAACCAGTGACAGTAAAAAGGGGAAGAATAATTTTCCCAAATTCATTTTTTAATGTTGCACTTTGGGGAAGGTCTTAGAATAAATTTGTCAGTTTTGGTTTGCCCAATTGAAGGGAGGCAATAGAAAAAGGAAAATGACCAGGTCTCTCGGGACAGCACTAAAAATCCGGGACTGTCTTTAGGGTTTGGGTGAAGGTAGGATTTATGCAAAAAAAGACATATTTACCCCTATGCCCTGTAACCCGAGCACCGGGGTGGGGTTTTTCCCTGGAAAAAACCAGCGAAGTTACGGGACGAAGAAAAGGGAATCCAACACCAGTTCAAAAACCCATAATTTACGGGAATTTTTTTTCAGAAAAGAAAATTGTGAACAACTCCCCAAACACACATTTTAAAAAATTTGAAACCCAAAGGCCCCTGTGCCACACAGCGCGCCCCCGAGAGTGAAACCTCTGGTTTGCACGATCATTTTAAACCTCCCCAAATTGGGGTTCAGAAAGGCCGAACACGCCCCGCTCCCTTTTTAAAAATACCATACAAGGACGGGAACAATCGTGTGGGGTGCATTTTTAAAAAGGGCGTGCGGCGGGGGGGGCACAGACGCTTAAAATTTAAAAACCCACTCTACCCGCTATCCCCAGACAAAATACACAAAAAACAGATCCTCTCACATGCAACCCGGGTTGCAAAATAACAGTGCTATAAAAAGGGGGCCCGGGCCTTCCAATTTTCCCAATCGGGAAAGGCGAAATTTGGGAAATAAACACCAGGCCTAAAACCCAAAAATCTTTCCAAACCTTGACTAACAGGCCTCACACAGTCCAAAGTTTTTTTGGGCGTGCATGTTTTTCTTTGCCCCCGGGTAAAACCTTTTCGATCCCGGGCAGTTGCTGCTCTGGGGTAATGATCCCTGCTGTTGAAGCCCGGCTCCAAATTTTGTCCTTCTCTCATCTCTGCAGATGTATTTCCCTTTTCGGGGGCTTTTTTTGGGCAACAGTTTTCAGTGCGCACATTACACTTCCTCTTTTTGGGGTTCTAAACACTTTTGAGCCCAAACGGACGGGAAAAGCTCATCCATTTTCACCACAATCGGGTTCCCTCCTCCTTCTCTTTTGCCCTTTCTTTTCTTCCCCAAAAAGGGCCCGCTCCCCATGCCTCCATCACATTTTTCTCTAGTCACAGGGCCCAAATCTTTTAAAAAGCAACATTTTCCAAGACAGTGCCATTTTTGTGGCCAAACACCGGGATGCAACAGAATGCTTTACAATAATAAGTCACACATATGATTTTACTGAGTAAATACAATTTCGGCGGGTTCCCAAACCCCACCCCAAACGTAGACATCAGAGCTACTCTTCAAATATATATCATGTATTGCACTTCATTAGCACTTTTTATACAACCTCAACCCCAACACCACACACGGGCCCTGCTTTACGATATGGGCACTCGGCGGGAGAGTCATAGAGAAATCGGGAGTTTGGGCATGTGTTTCCCAAAATCCCCCCCGGGCCCCTTACACTATGTACCCCCCCTGCTTTACAAAATTTCCCACTAATTTTTTAAGCAAGCTTTTCTTACCCAGCCCCTCACCGGGTTTACGTGCTCCCCTTTGTGTCCTACTCCTGCAGTAACTGACTTTATATCTCAGGGAAAGCCTCAACCGGGCATTATGGCAGTGTATAATATATTATGGGTTTGGGGAAGGAGGCGAATGATTCAAACGAAGGGGAATTTGGGTTTAAAATTTTTTCGGGAAAAAACTTCGGTTGGGGACCAAAAGTCGAACTTGGGGTTTTTTCGGGTAAAACGAAGTGGGGTTTTTTGATTGAAAAATGGCTGCGGGGCACATGGCGCTACAGGGGGAAAAAGCACTCTGGGAGGAAGGGGGGCATACCCCCTGCATACATGTGCGGGAGATGAAGCCAATCAGAGACCGCCGGGATTCTGTGACTCCCCCGCCAATAAAAACCGAGCGCGCCGCGGGGACTCACACCCCTCTCACTGAAACTGATAAAAGGGTGCTGTTTTGGGGGTGATAAGCGCTTTCTGAAAAATGATTTTTATACAGCGTTTTTCGGGTGGGGGGGTCTCAGCTTGTCTCAGAGACTGTTCTCTGAATGTTCTATTTCTGTTTTTTTGGGGGAAAAGGGGTCTAAAAATCCAGTGTGCTCCACTGCACCCGCATATAAATTCAATATCCAAGGGGGGATCTAAGCCATTCCTTTTTGGATTTCTTTTTAAAGAAACAGCGTTTTACAATACAAATACCATTTCCTTTTTTGGGGCTGCTAAATTTCTTTTGCGCAATTTCACCCAGGGGTTAATTAACCCGTTTTTTTGCGGTGTGCTGAAAAAAAAATAAACCGTCTTTTTCAACGCCAAATATATATATATTTTTTTGGGAAAGCCAAAATTCCCCAAAAGGGGCAAAGGGAAAATTACAACGGGTTCTCTTGTTTTTTGGCGTAGAAAACACGAAAATTGTAACACGCTACAATTTTTGTGCCTAAATTTTCTTTGGCGAAATTTTACATCCGGGGGTTTTTAAATTTAAGCTTTTGTTTTCCCGGGTGTGCGGACAAAAATAAACCTCTTTTCAACGCCAAATATATATATTTTTTTTTTTGGGTACCCCTAATTCAAAAGCAAAGGAAAAATTTACAACTGTATCTCTTGTTGTGTGGCTAAAAAAACACGCAATTTTAAAAACGCTTACTATTTGTGGGGGTTTCAATTCTTTTGGCGAAATTTTTACATCCGGGGGTTTTTAATTAACGTTGTTTTAACTGGGGGCTGACAAAAATAAACCGCCCTTTTTCAACGCCAAATATATAATTTTTTTTTGGTACCTAATTCACAACAAAGGCAAATTCCCAACTGTATCCTTGTTTTGGGGCGTAGAAAACACGCTTTTGTAACACGCTACTATTTTGTGCGCCAATTTTTTGGGCGCAATTTACACCCGGGGTTTTTAATTAAGCGTTGTTTTACTGGTGTGCTGACAAAAATAAACCGTTTTTCAACGCCCAAATAAAATTTTTTTTTTTTTGGGAAACCTAATTCACAAGCAAAGGAAAATTTACAACGATCTCTTTTTGTGGGCGAAAAAACACCAATTGTAACACCTACTTTTGTGGGGCTAAATTTTTTTGGGCCCAAAAAATTTACATCCAGGGGTTTAAATTTAAGCGTTTTTTGTTGGTGTGTTTGACAAAAATAAACCGTTTTTTTTCAACCCAAATATATTTTTTTTTTTTTGGTAGCCTATTAAAAAGCAAAGGCAAATTACAAACTGTATCTCTTTTTTTGGGGCGAAGAAAACAGGGAAATTTGTAACACCTATTTAATTTGTGCGCTAAAATTCTTTGGGAAATTTTTACCATCCAGGGTTAAATTTAAAGGGCTTTGGGTTTTTTGGTGGGGGCTAAACAAAAAAAAACCCGTCTTTTTAAAACCCCAAAATATATAAATTTTTTTTTGTAGCCCAAATTCAAAAGCAAAGGGCAAATTACAACTGTTTTCTCTTGTTGTGTGGCGTAAAAAACGAAATTGTAAAATCGCACTAGTTTGTGCGGGCTCAATTTTTTTGGCGCAATTTACATCCAGGGGTTAATTAACTTTTTTTTGCTTTTGTGCGGGACAAAAATAAACCGTCTTTTTCAACCCAAATATAAAAATTTTTTTTTTTGGGAAGCCAAATTTCCCCAAGAAAAGGGAAAATTTAAACAACTGTACCTTTTGTTGTGTGGCGTAGAAAAAAAAGCAATTGTAACAGCTACTAGTTTTTTCGGCTAAATTTCCTTTGGGCCCCAAATTTTAACATCCGGGGGTTAAATTTAAACCCTTGTTTTGCTGTTTGTCTGACAAAAATAAACCGCCCCTTTTCAACGCCAAATAATAGAAATTTTTTTGGTAGCCTAATTCCCAAGAAAAGGGCAAATTACAACTGAACCCTCTTTTGTTTTGGCGTAGAAAACACGAAATTGTAAAGGGGGGGGCTACAAAAGCTACTATTTGTGGTGGCTAAATTTCCCTAATTCCCAAATTTTACATCCGGGGGTTTTAAATTTAAGCTTTGGGTTTTTGCTGCTGTGCTGACAAAAAAAAACCCTTTTTTTTCAACACCAAAAAAAAATACATTTTTTTGTAAAAAAATTCCCAAAAAAGTAAAGGGTTTAATTAAGGGCCCTGTTTTGTGTTTTTAAACCAATTTAGTAAAACACACAGTGCTTGTAAACGACACATAAAAGTAAATTTTTCCTGGCCTTTTTGTGGACCCGAAATTTATACCCAAAGGGTACCCAACCTTTGAAAATTTTGGGGTTTCATTTGGAGTCAAAAAACGGGGTTGTAAAATTTTAATCATATACAGATAGTTTTTAAATAAAACCCGGTCCCCCTGTACTTTTTAGAAAAAACCCATTATTTTCGACAGAGAGGGGCAGGCTTTTGCAACCAGTGGCAGGGGCACAAACTTTTTTCTGAAACGGCCCAGGTCGCAGCACAGCAAGGGGACGCGCAGAAATTTTTCACTGGGTTGGGGGCCACAATTTGCCGCTGTCATCCTGGGCGGCCGTGTTTTTTGTTCACCCCCCCCAAAGGGGTTTCTTGATTGGTTTACTGGGTTCATCCTCTTCCTCCCCCAGATGAAAAACTGACAACCCCACCCAAGATCGGGGGAACCTCAGACAAAAACACTTATTTGGGCAGGGCCGGGGGAAACGGGGCCCAGCGGCCCTCCCCCGGGGGGGGGTTTCCCACCCGCCCCCTGCCCCACCAGTTCCCTAAACCGGGGATTTTACTATGTGGCGGGGCTCAGCCCCACTTATAGCGAGGATAAAAATTTTTGAGGAGGGTTTTCGGGGCAGCAACGGGCAGCGAAAAAAAGGGGGCCAAAAACCCCCAGTTTTTGCAGTAGGGGGCAAAGAAAGATTGGAGGGGGCCAGGGGAGGTCAGGGGTGGGGGAGGCCCAGCCTCGGTTTCCCAAAGCCCGGGTTGATGGGGACAAAATGACGATAAACACAAAAAAGATAAAGATTTTAGCCCCGACCGCAAACGGGGGACCCGGGGTTTTGGAACAAGGGGGCTTCATCATCTCAGGAGAAAGGGCGTACCCTTCGCTCGGGCAGCGGCGCACCCAAAGCAAGTGGGTTTTGGGGCCTTTGGTTCAGCGGGGTACAGCAGTGTGGGGGTGGGGACCAAGGGGCCAGGGGGGTAAAAAACCCGTTTCCGCGGGCCCAAAAACAGTAAGCCAAAAGGGGCTCAGCGAGGCACGGGGGCAGTAGCCCACCCCAGTGCGGGGGCTTTTGCGGAAAAAATTCACCCTCCCTTCCGGTTTTGGCAGTTTTTTTTGCAAAAGACCCCGGAGGGCCGAATAGGGGTATATGTATAATTTTGGGGGAAAGAAAAGAGAAGCGGGCCAGGGAGCAAAACGGGGGGCACAACGGCCCGGGGCGAAACACATGCAGCGTCAAAATCCGGGGGCCGGGGAGAAACGGGCTCAGATGTGGTGGTCCACCCCTCCGCTGCAGCACCCGCAGGGGCCAGGGGCACCTTTTCCTTTTTCAAGCCACCCAAGGCTCCCCCAAACCCTCTGCAAAAAGGCAGCTGTTTCTCTTTGAAAATCCCTCCCCGGTCCAGATGCTCCTCTCCCGTACTAAAGGGGGCCGACAGCAGTCGTTCAAGAGGCGATTGAAAGAGACAACAGTTTTGCGTCCAACCATCCAAAGGTGAGCAGCTGCCCAAGTCCCCCGGGCCCAAATTTTGTTGGTACTGCACCCCCCCTTCCCTTTTCCCAAAATGGGGGACTCTGCCCCCATTCAGAGAACTAATGGCTTTGCCGAGCCGAGATGGAAATTTTCCAAGCCGTAATTTTTTTTTTCCCAAAAAAGGGAGTTACCAGCACTTCATAAATATGTAGAACAAAAAAGTGGGTCAGTCCCCTTTAGCTTATCTTTTTTTTTCCAATTTCAAAGCCCGCGTGGAAAGACTGGGGCGTAACTACGGTCAGGGCCAGTAAAATGTCCTTTAAAGGCCCACTGGGGATGTTTCCCTTTCCCGCCCCCGGCACAACCCCAAAAAACTTTTGGGCAGGAGACCTGCTTTCTCCTCCACGTTGTCAAAAAATGCTGCTCCTCGGGGCCAATGTCCGCCTCCCCCCTCCACCACCACCAAACCCCCTTTTCCCCCTCCCAATACTTTCTTTCCCCATACCCCATGTTTAGGGCACCCGCGGTGTCCGCAGTTTTTACACCTAGCTTTCCCCGGCGAACGAAGTCCCCACAGGGGAGGAACTGCCCGCTTTAAGCAGGGAAGAAATCATGTTGGCCCCCCTTTTTCCGCGCCAACGCAAAACGAACCATGGTGACGGGGCAATGGGAAAGGGAAAATGGTGTCCCGGGGCGCACCGAGGGGGGGATGGTCCATGCGCCCTGCATGGCGCACGGGGGTTTAATCTGGTTGTAAAAAGGTTTCCCGAAGTCCCTTCCCACCATCTTCAGAACATTCGAAAATGGCCCAGGGAAAATGGGGCATGGGACTTTATCCATTCGTACAAAGCCCGGAACACCCTCCTCGGGGTTTTCAGCGGCAGAACGGCCCTTTTCCCCCAAAACTCTCTGATATGCATTTTTCCACCCCTGGGAAATTCCCCGCCTTTCCCCATGTTGGACCCACTTTTAGAAAAGGGAAAAAGGCCATTAAAAAGAAATTTTTTTATGATCCAGGGGAGACAGAATTTTCCCCTGGGGAACTTTGATGTCAGCCATGGGAGCTCATGCGTGACACCCCGCCGTTTTTTGAGGCCATTCGAGGAGGGCCCCGTTATTTTTCCGTCCCCCAGAAATTTCCCGGGGTGGAATAACTCATTCCACTTTCTTTTATGTCCTGGAAAACAGAAAGTGGAAAAAAACTGTCTGGGCAGGGACCCGGGGATTTTGGCGACTACATCTCCCTGGCCACATGATCCGGTGGGGACCCAAATGGAGGGGGAAGGGGGAGGAGGAGGGCAAATTTGGGGCAGAAAACATTTGGGCCCGGTGAAAAAGATGGATTTTTACCCCCGGGGACAAGAAAAGGAAGCAGAGCAGCTGAGGAGGGGGATGGAGAGAGGAAAAAAAAAACGAGGCAGATGACTCCCAAAACACCCTGGCAGTATTCAAGGGGAAAAGGAGGCAGGGAGCCCCTCGGGGTCACTTTTTGCAATGTTTTCCCCAGGGAAAGCTTATTTGCCTGGCAAATGCACCGAATATTTAGCATCCGGGAGAGGGATGAATTCTGGGGCCCCCACCCTAATTTGGACCCTCGCTACCCGGGCCCCAAAAAGGGAGCCCTTTTTTCCCAGCTATTGGGGGAAAGGGAAAACAAACTCAAAAAACTATAGGAAATCCTTTCCTAAACATTGGGCCCCTGCCCATTTTGCGGATCCCCCCCTTTCCCCCCTCGACAAGGGCTGAAACCCCGGGGGGGTTCCTCACGCTCCCCCCCCTTTCTACTTTCCGCGGCTGCTGGGGGGGGTGGGGGGGAGGGGCAGGGACCAGGCTCCATCCAACAAAACCTAAGTCTGGAGTCAAAAAATGAGCGCTTTCCCTTTACCCCCTATAGGAGGCAACACCACACAGCAGCAGCAGCAAGGAACCCCTTGGGGGCATTCCCCGAACCCCAAAAGGTTTGGGGCCCCCTTTGGGCAGCACTCTGCCACCCCAGTTAGAAGATCCGCGGGCTACTGGGCAGCCAAACTGGATTTGGGGCCGCAACTTGCCGAGTTTTTTCAGGGAGAACTGGGCCTGCCCGGGGGCCCTATGTGGGGAACAGAGCGGGGGGTTCAGTTCGGCGGGGGCCATCGTTACCCCAAGGAGAACCCGCTTGTTTTTCGGGGGAAAAGGTTTAACGACTGACCCTTTTTCCCAAAATGAAAAAGGGGTGGTCGGGCCCGGATTTCCCAACACCCAAAGCCTTAGGCCCTCACTGGGTTCAAAAATACCTGCCCAGCCCACTATTCCCGATGCCGCCACCCGCCTGAAAGCCACACATCTTCTGATAGTTTCTCCAACTGCCACCCAAACCCTCTTTTCCCAGGGGCTGGTATTGCCACCCACCTCAAAACTCCCCGCATTTTGCCCCTTTTTGGCTCATGCTGCGCTTTCTGTTGCTGTTGCCGTGACATCCACAAAAGTGTCATTTTGCCACTCTCGCGGCCTGGTACTGTTTTTTCCACCTCCAGAATGGCCAAAGGGGCCAAATTTACGACCCATCTGTTGCTTTCCCGTCATCACCTTTCCCCTCTCTTTTAAATTGTTCCCCTTTCCTGACCTCATGGCTTTCTTTCCGCCCCTTTACCTCCCTCTCAGTCATTTTGCCCCTCTGTGGCCCAATACTATTTTTTCCACCTTTCAGAATGGGCAATTTTGCCAAAACCCCTGACCCCATCGTTGCTCCCCGTCATCACCTCCACTCTTTTGTCATTGTGCCATGCCCTGACCTCATGCTCTTTCCGCCTTGACCCCCCGTCTCATCATTGTGCCCTCCCGTGGCCAAAAACTATTTTGCCACCTGCAAAATGGGCATTGTGCCACTCTCTGAAACCCAAAGCAGTTTTCTCCCGTCCCTCACCTCCACTCTCTGTCAAATTTTGCCACTTGCCCCGACCTCCCTTTTTTTCTGCCGGGCCGGGGACCTCCGCTCTCAGCATTGGCCGCTCTGGGGCCTAAAAACTAATTTTGGGCCCCCTGCAGAATGTCATTGTTTCCCCCTCTCTGAAACCCCATGCTGTTTCTCCTGTCATCACCTCCACCCCTCTGTCAAATTTTGCCAAATTTCCTGACCCATCTTCTGCCCCGGGGAAACCCCCCGCTCTTTAGTCATTGTGGCCGCTTTTGTGGCCAAAAACTATTTTTTCCCCCTTGGGAGAATGTCATTGTGCCACTCTCTGACCTCATGCTGCTGCTTTTGACTCCTGTCTTTCCCCCCACACTGTGTCATTTTGCCCCTGTCTTTACCTCCCTTCTGCTGCCGTGGCTGCTTTCCGGGCCCTCCACACTGTGGCCTAAATCCTTTGGGGGGGGTTTTTTTCCCCCTCCAGAAATTTTTCATTTTTGCCACTGTCCTTTACCTATACTGCTGGGGCCCCCCCCTGACCTCCCCCCAAATGTATCAATTTTGCCACTCTGTGGCCTAATAAATGGTTTTTTCCCCTCCAAAAACCCCTTGTTCCACTTTCTGACCTCATTTCTGGGTGCCCGCCGTGACCTCCACACTGGTGATTGTGCCACTCTGTGCCCTAATACTGTTTTTGTTTTTTTTTTTTTTTTCCCCCCTCCCCCTAATGTCTTGGGGGCCACTGTCTTACCTCATCCCGCTGGGGCCGCCGGGGGACCTCCCAATTGGGAAAAAATTTTGCCAAATCTTTGGCCTAATACTTTTTGGGCCCCCTCCAAATGTTTTTGGCCCCTGTCTGAAACCCATAAATGCTGCCGCCCGGGCCTCCACACTGTAAACATTGGGGCCACTCTGTGGCCTAATACTGGGTTTTTGGGGCCCCCTCCAAAAATGTCTTTGTGCCACGGGCTGACCTCATACTGGGGGCCCCCCGGGGACCTCCACACTGTATCATTGTGCCACTCTGTGGCCCCAATAAGGTTTTTGCCCCCCCCCAAAAAGTCATTGTGCCACTGCCTGACCTCATGCTGCCTGGTGGCCCGCCCGCCGCACCCCCACACTCTATCACAAAGTTCCACCCCACTCCTCAGGGTTTTTTTTTTTCCAACTTTCCCCTACATCCTTTTTCAGGCACATTCCCCTTTTAGTTTTTTTGGGCAGTTTTGCCCTTTTAAGTGGGGCCCCGGGAATTTTTTATTTAAGCGATTCAAGAGCGGGGCAATCAAGGGGTGTCATAAACCCAAAAAACAACATTTTTATGAAAAACCAAACCAAGGGCCCCCCCCTTTCATATTTTTAAACAGGCCCAACGTTCTTTTTAGCACCCTGCGCTCGGGGGAAAACCCCGAAATAGCTTTTTTTAAAAGTGGATTCGTGCCGAAGTAATTCGGACCGAAACGAAATTTTTTGTCGGAAAATTCGGCGAAGTGAAACCCAAAACCGAATTTTTGAGAAATTCCCCCATCCCCTAATTAAAAGGGTCAATTTAATCACATTTAGTTTTGTAAATTTTTCCTTTTTAATTTTTGGGTTTGGGAAAAAGGGGTCTAAAAAGGTATCCATCTTAAGGGAAATGTTTTTAGAGCGTAAAAATTTTAGGGCAACACAATTGGGGTAAGGGGTTTGCACTGTTTTTCTTGCAGCACGGGGGTTTTCTGTTTTTAAAAAACAAACCCAAAGCAAAAAATCTGAGTCACGGGGGTTTTTTTCTGGGCTCTCAGAAAACCTTCCCCCCACTTTCCGAAATAAACTTTTTAATTTGGGAAATTTTATTTTGAGTCCCAAAGTTAAGAAAAATGCCTTTCTAGTTTCTGCAGAATATGTTACATTAAATTTTAAATTGGGGAAAAAAAAAAAGGGGATTTTTAAGATATAAAATTTTTCTTAAATCTGATGGAGTTTAAAAGTTGGGTTTTCATTTTTTTCAATACGAAACCCGGGCCCCTGCAACCCTCTCTAGGGTTGCAGACATAAGCA
>JAODAL010085265.1:0-10645 GCA_025379985.1 Phyllomedusa bahiana
TCTCTCCTTCCCGGGTTTTTGATGAAGCGGCCGACCTCCGGGCTGCGTCCCCAAACGCCACGAACACCGGGAAGGGGAAAGGGGGAGGCCCCCCGCATGCCACGCGCAGAGGGCAGGGGGACCGAGGGGGGGAGGGCGGACGGATCGACGGGGGTGGGGTGCCCATATGGACTCCCTTTTTTAAAGGGGTCCCCCCCCAAAAATTTTTTTCCATGGCATATATAGGTTAACCCTCAAGGTCTGCTAGAGGACTGTTCAGGAATGGGCCCAAAAAGTGCTGGCTCAGAATGGAGGGGCCGGATCACTTGTGCAGGACTCTAATTTTGTTTTATTGGAGTGGATGATGCCGGCCCAATCTTATTGATATTATCAAAGTGTATGGTGGGAACTCCCTTTAAAGGGGTGTTCTTACCTGCGTGTCACAGAGCCTGCTCCTCACAGTCGGCTTCAGGCTCCCATTTTGTTAGGTTTTGGGGCGGCTCTCGCTTCAGGCCCCAAACTCCTGTTAAAGGCTGTGGGGGGCCTTACAGCTTCAGGCTCCCACTTCCTTTCGGGCCCGGGGGGCGGTCTACGCTTAGGCTCCCACTTCCTGTTCGGGGGTTGTGGGCGGCCTACGCTTGGGTCCACTTCCTGTTCAGGCGGGTGGGGGCTCTACAACTTCAGGCCCCCTTTTTTCTTTTTTTGGGGTGGGGGGGGGCTTACAGCTTCGGCCCCCACTTTCTTTTAAAGGTGTGGGCGGTCCAGCTTCAGGCTTCCACTTTCTGTCAGGCTGTGGGCGGCTCTACAGCTTCAGGTCCCATTTCCCTGTTCAGGCTGGGGGCGGCTTACAGCTTCGGCTCCCATTCCTTTTTAGGCTCGGGGCGGCTCACAGCTTCAGGCCCCCCATTCCTTTCAGGCTCGGGGGGGGGTTTTTCAGCTTCAGGCCCCCAACTTCCTTTTCAGGCTGGGGGGCGGTTCTACAGCTTCAGGCTCCCCCTTTCCTGTTCAGGTCGGGGCGGTTCTACAGCTTCAGGCTCCCCCTTCCTGTTCGGCTCGGGGGGGGTATTTTTACAGCTTTAGGTCCCCTTTTTTTCAGGCTCGGGGCGGTTTTACAGTTTAGGCCCCCATTTCCCCTGTTCAGGCTCGGGGCGGTTCTCAGCTTCAGGCTCCCACTTCCTGTTCGGGGCTGGGGGGTTTTTACAGTTTTTAGGCCCCCCACTTTCTTTTCGGTCGGGGGGTTTACAGCTTCAGGCTCCCCTTTCTGTTCAGGCTCGGGGCGGTTTACAGCTTCAGGCTCCATTCCCCGTTCAGGCTGGGGGCGGGTTTACAGCTTAGGCTCCCCTTCGTTCGGCTCGGGGGGTTTTTCTACAGCCGGCTCCCATCCTGTTCGGCTCGGGGGGTTCTCAGTTTTCAGGCCCCCACTTTCCTGTTAGGCTCGGGGGGGTTTTCAGCAGGATGAATTTCAGTTTGCTATTCCTGATGACCCTGTTAGAGGGACTTTGGTGAGGAGGGGGTCAAAAGAGGGAAGAAGGCTACAGAGTTGTTGGGGGATGTTTGTCAGTAAGAAACAAACAAGTCCGTGTTGTGATAAGACACAGCAGGGGTTGACTTTTAGCTTTATTTTTTCCTACCGAACTTTTTGAGGGACATCGGTGATGAAAGGGGGTTTTAAAACAGCGGGGGGAGAAACACAGAGCTCTAAAGGGTTTAGTTTGTCAGTAAGAAAAAAAAAGAAGTTCAGGTTTTTTAATTAGACACAGCGGAAAGGGAGTCCCCACCCCAGCCACTGATTTACAGCGAGAGGGGGTTTGGTAATAGAAAAGTTAGTACACAAAGGAGAAAGAACTTTTGACTCTTGAAAGTAGCAAATTTTCCAAACAGCAATGTTTTTGGGAAAACCTCTTTTTATTTTTGCTTCATGTCTAAAATCTAGTCAAGTGGTGAGCTTCCCCCGTTGACCCCTTCTTCCTTGCCCTCGTCCTCCCCCGGGCGAAAACCTCTGGCTTTCGGACCCCCTTTTACTCCCAGGCCCCTTTTTGATGTGGACACGCTCGGTGAGTCCATGGGTTTTTTAATGGCGGGGGGGGCAGGTCTCATCTCTTTATAGGATAAATAACCCCAAAAAAATCCCAACCCGTAATTTTTAAAATAAAAAAAAAAATTTACTAAAAGGGGAGGGAAGGGGGCGGCTTCCAGGGGGGCCCCCCTGAAAGGGTGGATGGGAAGGGGGGGTCTTCTCAGGACAGGTCCCTGGGGTGGATGGGAAGGGGGGGGTTCCTAGGGGGGGGCCCCCCTTTAAGGTGGATGGGAAGGGGCGGTTTTCTCAGGAGGGGCTCCTGTAAGGTGGAGGGGAAGGGGGCGGTTTTTCTCAGGGGGGGGCTCCCGAAAGGGGGTGAGGGGAAGGGGCGGTTTTCTCAGGACGGCCCCCTGAAAGGTGGAGGGGAAGGGGGGGTTTCTCGGAGGGGCCCCCTTTAAAGGTGGAGGGGGAAGGGGCGGTCTTCCCAGGAGGGTTTCCCCTGTAAGGGGGATGGGAAGGGGGCGGTCTTTCAGGAGGGGGCTCCCTTTGTAAGGGGGGAAAGGGAAAAGGGGCGGTTTTTCTACCCCTGTTAATAGGCACGGGAAAAACGTCTTCTACTGTCTTGTTTTTCCCTCGGGTTTGCTGGCCCAGGATCAGGGGCCCCCTTTTAAATACCGATGCCGGGGAAAGAACTTTGTCGGGACATAAACTCCAAAACAACCCGGGTTTTTAACGGAAAAGTGGGGGGAACGATGAGGTAGGACCCAGAAAACCCGGCCCCAAACCCCCAAGGGGCCCGACCAAGCACATTTTTATTTTTTTATTGAATCTTTTTTAATGTTTTTTTTTGCCCCGGGTTTTTTTTTAAAAATTTTTTTTTTTTTGTTATGAAAATGTTATTTTTTTTATGGGGAATTTTTACATTTAGATTTTGTTTTTTTTTTTAAAAATTTTTTTTTTTAATTTCCACTTTTCCATTACAGACATTGTTAAAAACAGGTGATAGAAGTTTAAAAGGTTTAAATTGAGGTGCCCGCAAAAAACTGAAATTTTTGGGCAAAAAAAGGGGGGGGGGGGTTTTTTTTTTTTTTTTTTTTTTTTTTTGAGGGTCGGTTTTACTGACCCCCCGGGTTTGTCCCGGACCCCCGGGCCTTTTTCCCGTCCTGCAGCCTCACCCTGGGGCTTGCCCCTGACCCCGGCTCTCCCGCCCTGCACCCCTCACCCTCGGCTTTGTCTTTGAAACCCGCCCGGATTTTTAAAAATTCAGTCAAAAACAGGTCGGGGAAGGGGGTTTAAACGGGGGTTTTCCAGTTTAGTAGGTCAAGGGAAATTTAAAACCCCCTTTTAAAAACCCCTTTTTTAAACCGACCTTAGACGTATCCATACGTCCAGGTCTTTTGGGGGTTCACGGCACCTGGCGTAGGGAAAACCCGTCCTGAGGTCGCGCGAACCTAAAGCAGAGTTCGCGCGATCGGGCGCGGGGTGTCACTGATAAAACAGTGACATCCCGCAGCTTCGGCCCCGCCCCCGGAAATCGCTCCGGGGGGGGGCCGGGTTAAACCCCCCTTTTAAAAAAAAGTGACGATGGGGGTCCCCCAAAAAACAAAGAGAGTTTGAGGGGGAATCGCTCCTCCTGCGCTCTGCCCCGGCGGAAAGCAGCGCACGGTTTCGTTTCGACGGCAGGGAGGGAGAAAAATCCCTTTTCCGGTTTTGTCTGTGAGTCACAAAGCCCGGGGGGGGCCCTCCCCGGGAAAGGGCCCCGGAATTTCGTAAAACTGACATTTTGTCATAAAAACCATTTAAACAGAAAAACAAGCTTTTGACTGATTCCTTTTGAATGAGAGATCTAAAGATCTCTCATTAAAATTTCCCCTAGGGGGGAAAAAAAAAAATTTAAAAAAATTTTGAAAAAGAAAAAAAAAAAATTTGAAAAAAAGAAAAACACAAACACGAAAAAAAAAATAAAAATACGAAAACCGCCCTTTTTCCCCTTTTTAAAAAACCCCAAAATCCCCCCAAAAAAGATCAAAAAAAATAAAGTACCCATATTTGGAAATCGCCGGCCGTCCCAAAAAACGCCCTTTCCCAAAATAAACCCTGTCTTTGTTAATTAACCCGTACGGTGAACGCCGAAAAAAAAAAACCCAAAAAAAAAAAACCCAATTTAAACGTTTTAAAGTTTAAATTGTTCTTTTCCCGCGGCACATAAAAGGGAAAAAAAAAAGCGATAAAAAAACTCCTAAAAACCCCCAAAAGGTTGTCCCCCAATTTTAAAACGCCCGTTCATCCCGAAAAAAAAAGTCCTTATACGCTCTGTAAAACGGAAAAAAAAAATGTATAGCTCTCAAAAAAAAATAGCAAAGCATAAAATTTTTTTAAAACCAACCATTTAAAAAAAAACACTTTTTTTTTTTTTTTTTTTTAAAAGTCTTAAAGGGAAAAAAAAAAATTTAAAAAAATAGGGTATCCCCAAAATTAATCGTACCCGACCCCAAAGGGGAAAAGGAAACCTTATCACGGGTTTACTGCACGGTGGGCCCCTTGTTTAAAAAATAAAAAAAAAAAACACTACTAGGATTGCAGTATTTTCTTCACCCTGGCCTCCAAAAAAAAGGGGTTTTAAAAAGAGATCAAAAACCCTTGCCCCCCAAAAATGATACAAAATGAAAAAACGTTAAAATCTCCCCAAAAAAAAAAAGTCCCCTAAAAACAGCCCCAACCCAAAAAAAAAATTTTAAAAGTTAGGTTTCTCGGGACTAGGGCGATGAAAAAAAACGTATTTTACTGGTTGAAAAAAAAGTGTTTTTATTGTAAAAAAAGGCAGTAAAAAAAAAAAAACATAAAAATTTTGGGTATCATTTGGTAATTTCGTTTTAAACCTCTGAGTAAAGCTACCCAATGCCCATAATACCTTTAAAGTGCCCCGCTTTAAAAAATAAAAATAAAAAAAAAACCAAACCAAGATTGCTGTATTTTGTTAAAAAACATCTCAAAAAAACCTTTAAAAAATTTGAACATGGCTTCATATGGCCACCCCAAAAAGGGTTCCCAAAAAAAAACTTAAATTTCATCCCGTAAAAAAAAGCCCATACACCCCCCTTTTGCACAAAAGCAAAAAAAAAAGTTATGGCGTCGGGAATGGACAAATAAAAACGAAAATTTTTTTATAAAACTTTATTTCACTTGTAAAGTAATAAAACAGAAAAAAACCTATATAAAATCAAATTTTCCTTGTAATTCCCCCGCCCCCCATAGTAAAGTTATCACATCATTTACACGCACGGCAAAATGCTGTAAAATTTGGGAAACTAAAAAAACCAATAAACCAAACCCTGCGTTTTTTTCCCCCCCATTTTCATTGCCCAATGCTAAAAAAAAACTAGGGGAACCCCCTGTGCATCCAAAAATGCCCCAGTAAAAACCCGCCTAATGAAACCCCGATGGGTGTTAACCCCAAAATGGGGGGGACTTCGGGAAAGGGTTTTTCGCCTGTTTTTTGCTATTTTTGGGGCTTTGAAAAATGCGACATAGCCCCACCAAAATCTTTTGCTCCAAAAGCCAAATAGAAACTCCCCCTTAGAAACGCCCGGGCCCATGCCCCCCAAACCCAGCGTTTCACCCAACCCTGGGAGGGGGATTTTCCGAAATTGAAGAAATTTTTTTCTTAACAAAGTTTTACCCGGTTTTTTTTTTTCCCAAAGGGTTCCTTGTATATGTGAAACATTTTTTAAACTAAAATTGCAGATTACTGAAAAAAAATTTTTTTTTTAATTTTCACAGGGCCCTTTCGTAAAAAAAAATTTTTTGAAACCCTGGGGGGGGGGGGGGGTCCCATATATCAATGCATCCCCCCGGTAAAAATTATTAAAAAGGGGGGTAGTTTCCAATATGCGGTCTATTTTTTGGGTGTTAATTTTTGCACCTTAAGGTGTCCCCCAAAACCCCAAATGGCGCCTAAATAAAAATCGGTTTTAAAAAGGGGAAACCCCCGAGTATAGAAGGGGGCTCCTCCTATTCTGGGGCTTATGGGGGAAACCAAATAATACACTAGGGCCCCCATATGGGGTATCTTAAAAACGCAGACTTTGGGGGAAATTTATATTTTAAATTGCCCTTTTTTCCCAAATAACCCCTTTACCGTATTCCAGTGGAAAAAATGGATAAATATTGGGAAAAACTGCAAAAAAAGTGAAATTTTGAAATTTCACCTCCCTATTTTCTTTAAATTTTTGGAAAAAAAAAAAATCGAAAGGGGGATCAAACTTCCTAATAGTGTTTTAAATTTTGGGTTTAAGGGGGCTTGTTTTTTTCAATGGGGGTCACTTAAGGGGGTATTAAAAATGCAGGCCCCCAAACCCTCAGGGCTGGAGTGGTTCCCCAAAAAAAAAGTATATTGCAAAAATTTTCCCTTTAAAAAAAAAGAGAAAATTTTCTACTAAATTTTTTTAAGCCCCCTAATGTGTAAAAAAAAATTTAAAAAAAAAAAGACATTTTAAAAAAAAATTTTCAGACCTATGTGGACATTTGGGAGATGTAGTTATAAAAATATTTTGTGGTGAAATTTTTTTTTCTGTCTTTTCAAAGCAGAAAATTTTTGGGAAATTTCAAAATCGCAAATTTTTTCCCAAATTTTCAATGAAAATTTTGATATTTTTAACAAAAAAAGGGTTGAAAAGGATAAAAAAATTTTTACTAAATTAAAGCACAATGTGTCACAGGAAAACAATCCCCCTGAAAACACATGGTTTGGTTTAAAGTGGGCAAAAAGTTATTCTAAAATTTAAAAAGACACAATGTCAGATTTCAAAAATAGGGCTGGGGTCAGGGGAAAGGCAAAACAGGGGGGTCCTTTGGGGTTAAGTCCTTGACTCAGAAAAATTTAAAAAGAAGGACTTTTATAATACAATGAAGCCGTCACTTTTTGCTTTATTACCGCCTTGGGGACGCCCCCCTGTGGGCAGTGCCGTACCCCCCTCTCACAAAGGGGGCCCTTTTTGGATTTTGCGCCACCCCGGGGGATCCCCGTTCCCCAGTTTGGGAGGGGAACCCCGGCGGGCCTTTATTTTAGAAAGCATGGCCACCCGGACTACAACTACCCGCCCCCAGGGTTCCCCAAAGGTTTGGGGGGTGATTTAGCGGGTTTGGATGGGGATTTTGGGTGCGGGGGGACATGGTCCCGATCTCTTTACCCCTTCTCCCCCTGTAGTTTTCGGTCGCGAGGGAACGGGCCATAAGCTTTGCCTGGGTGGTTTCCTTTAGCTCTTCTGGGGGTTTTTTTCAGGGCGGAAAAGGGGGTTTAGGCTCAGAAGTGGGGGACCTACCTTTTTGGGGAAATTTAAGGGCGGTACTTCCTTTTATTTTGGACTAATCTTTATCAAAACACAGGAAAAAAACCATAGGAAGGCCCTTTCCCCAAACTTGAAAAAATTTTTAAAGGGGGTTGTCTCACTATTCTGTGTCTGTTAGGTGCAGGCCCCAGAGGTGGGGACCCAGACCTATGTCCGAAAAGAACCCTGAAACCTCTCTGTTCTGATTGGAGAGGTGGTCGGGACTCTCCCATAGACAGGAATGGGAGTTTCGGGTTTAGCCGAGCAGAGTTGTTTGGCTGTAATCGGAACTCCCATTCCTGTCTATGGGAGACTCCCGACCACCTCTCCAATCAGAACAGAGAGGTTTTGTGACTTGTTTAGGATATAGGTCCAGGAACCACCTCTGGGATCTGCACCTATCAGACATTGAAGGTATATCTGAGCCATATGCCATCAATGTCTGTAGTGTGACAGCTCTTAAAGGGGTTTTCCATGTGGACTTTTTTTTTTTTTAAAGAAATTTTTACTGGTGCTGCAGTACTAAAATAATATTAATTAAAAAAAAAAAAAACAAACCTTCCAGCGCGGTCTATCTCCCCAGGTCTTTTCTTTACTTCCTAGGCCTGGCAGTCTGATTGGCTGCAGTGGTCACATGACGTTTCCTCCCATCACCGGAAGTGATCAGCTCGGTGATGTAAGCAGAGGCATGTGACCGCCACATCCAATCGGCATCTGCAGTGTCCTCTTCAGAAGAGAACAGAAGACGGAGGAGAGCCATTGCTGTAACGGAGGAGAGGGGGAAAGGGAGTCTGGTTTTTCTTTTTTCATTTTATTGGCCACCAGCAGCTCATTATTTGACTGGACTGGACAGCCCCTTTAAGCCCCAGGCCTGAATGAGCAGCTTAATTATTTTAGATTTTGCCCCCCCTGTGTTTAAACAGTCTTAATTTTTTTTTTTTTTTTCCCTCTTCTTCCAATGACGCAGCAGTGGGAGGACTTCTTTTATGCGGGAGAAGTTGTATTTTTTGGGGGGGAGCCTAGTTTAATTTTACATATAAATTACTGCAGAATTTAAATTTTTTTTTTTTGAATTGATATTTTTTTTTTATACATTTTTAAACCATTTTCTTTAAATTGATTTTTTTTTTTAATTTCGTTTAACTACAACTGCAGACAGAGAATATGATCTGTCTGATGTGAAAAGAAAAAAGTGGGCGTTTTGTAAAGGGGTTAATATACTTCTAATCAGTGAACACACCACAGCCCACGCCTATGGCTCTATGCAGCATCCATATATCATGCCATGTGCCAAAATTATCTGAAGAGGGGAAAATGTAAGACTACCCGCTCCAAGGCCACCGCACTGGTTGTTGTGAAGAATCCATTCACACTGGGTGAACAAGACAATGGGGCAGAGCAGTAACACATGAGGGCATGATCAGGCGGCACCGGGGTGGGGGGTAATCTGTGGGTGTAGGTCCGTATCTTCTAACCTCTCCTCCTTGTGTTTCTCCGCTCAGGTTCTGTGCGTGATTCCTTTCGAGATCTTCCGCTGGATCATCCTCCTGGTGGCCATGGCTCTGTCTGGCTTCGTTCTCGTCCTCGCTTTCTGGCCACATGTTCGGAGAGATAACAGAATGGTGGCTGTCGGCATGCTAGCGAGTATAGTGCTGCTGCATGTGCTCCTGGCTGTGGGCTGTAAGGTACGCACAGGCTATATACAGTCACTGCGTGTTTATGCGGTCCTATTATTAAAACTGCTTGCATACCAGCAGATGACATGTTTGGGCTGGAGCTGTAGAAACACAACTGGGTCACATTATTGTGACCACTTCCTACTTTCCTGAAGGAAGTCGTGTGGTGATCTGGCTTGGTGGGATTATTAGGTGTGCGATAGGCTGTCTGCACCCATATCCCCGCATTAGAGTTGCAAAAAGTGATGATTATTGGCTTTGGGGCGCAGGGTGTTGGTATTTCTGAAACTGCACAGTTTGGGACGTTTTGCGGCTGCTGTGAGGAATGCCTATGGTGAGTAGACAAATGGCGCCATTGTGAATAAGCGAAGTGGAAACTGCAGAGCTCCATGGGACATTGATGTAAGAGGTGAACGTCAGCTATGGAGGTGCGCAAGGGCGATGGACACGCTACAGCTTGCCTCCAAAATAACCCAGGGGGTGCGATGGCACCTCAGCTAAGGAAGTCACATCAACAAAATAAGCTTCAATTTTTATGACTATATGAAAATTGGATATTCACTGATTGACAGAGGGTTGTCTTCTTCAATAAGTCATGGTTTCTGCATCATCAAGCAGAGGGATGTTGCTGTGTCAAGCAAGAAACGGAGGAGAACAAACGCTATACAGCCACTGCTGGAAGAACACAAGCTGCTAGAGCAGTGTTATAAACTGGGGAATGTTGGGTTTTTTTTTTGGAATTTTCTGGACCAAACATACATGTTCCTCTTAACTAATTTGGGTATTAGTTACATACATGCTGATTGTCTTTCTTGGGGTGGATATTCCAGCAAATTAATGCGACGTCTCATGGCTAGAAATGTTCGACATTGGTTGGAAGAGCAGCACCAGGACTTCCAAGTACTACCCTGGCCCTTCATTCTACAGACCCCAATTGAGCCTGTACGGAGCCCCTGGATGGTGGTGTTGGCTCTATGGCCCCTCCAGCAGCTGTGGGTGCAGTCAGCATGTGGGGCCCTGGATGGTGGTGTTGGCTCTATGGCCCCTCCAGCAGCTGTGGGTGCAGTCAGCAATGTGGGGCCCCCTGGATGGTGGGTTTTGTCTTTCTGACCCTCCAGAGCTGTGGGTGCAGTCAGCATGTGGGGCCCCTGGATGGTGGTGTTGGCTCTATGGACCCTCCAGCAGCTGTGGGTGCAGTCAGCATGTGGGGCCCCTGGATGGTGGTGTTGGCTCTATGGACCCTCCAGCAGCTGTGGGTGCAGTCAAACATGTGGGGGCCCCTGGATGGTGGTGTTGGCTCTATGGCCCCTCCAGCAGCTGTGGGTGCAGTCAGCATGTGGGGGCCCCTGGATGGTGGTGTTGTCTCTAGGGCCCCTCCAGCACTGTAGGATGCAGTCAGCATGTGGGGCCCCTGGATGGTGTGTTGGGTCTATGGCTCCTCCAGCAGCTGTGGGTGCAGTCAGTATGTGGGGCCCCTGGTGGTGGTGTTGGCTCTATGGCCCCTCCAGCAGCTGTGGGATGCAGTCAGCATGGGGGCCCCCGGTGGTGGTGTTGGCCTATGGCCCCCCAGCGCTGGGGGATCAGTCGGCATTTGGGGCCCCCGGAGGTTTGGGGTTACTCTATGGGGCCCTCCGCAGCTGTGGTTG
>JAODAL010085266.1:0-10645 GCA_025379985.1 Phyllomedusa bahiana
GGCTGTTAAAAATGTTCTGCTCCTTGGTTTGGCATAAAAAGAATCTTTTAAATGTTTTTTATTTTAAAAAATGTGGTCAAAAATCCCCAAAAGGCCGTTTTCTTTGGCGCCTTAAAAATTTTTTGCGCGGGGTTTTCCGTGCTAAACGTTTGGAAGGACGGTTCATACTCTATGAACGATTTACTACAGCTTTTTGATGTTTGTAACCAGCCAGCCCCATTTTTATTTGTCGCCTTTTAGCCTTGGAGTAGTGTTGAGCGTTTATTATCGAAAAAATTTTGAATCGGCACGTTTTTATGGTGATCGGATTTTTTAGATATGCGAAAATTTTGGTTAAAATCTGTGACATCTATTAAGATCGGCCTTTTTCGGGTTTCCCTGTAATTTTGCCGGCCCGCAAATAGATTACAGAATAGAGCGGGGTAGATTTTGTGAGCGAGTTGACTGGGTGTGTATGATTGCGTTTGGCTGGAAAAAAAACTTTGCCCTCTTTTACAAAACAGCGTTTCTGTTCGCTCAGTGTCCTCTCAGCGTTAGAGCGAAGAACGTGCGTTGCTTGTTTTCCAAAAAAGCTAGCAAATTTTTATTTTTTTTTCAAGAGAACCCTCTATTTAGCTGTGATCTTACAATTTCGTTAGATTAGAGATGGAAGATTTTTATAGTTAGGCAAGGAATTTAAAGGGTGAAATTATTCTGTAAAGTCACGGGGGGGGGGGGGGCCCCCGGGGAAAACACAGAAAGCTTTAAAAAATTGGGATAAAGTTCCCCAAGACAGTGTGACATTGCAATAGTTTATTTTTAAACAGTTTTTTTAAAATATTTCCTGGATTTGGGCACCCGAACTTATAGGGTACACATCTTTTCTAGAAAATGGGGTCTTTTTGTTCTGCAAAACCCACTTTTATTTCAGTATAATTTTTCAGATAGGTGTTCATTTTAAATTTTCCCCATTCCACTTTTGTTGATTTATCCCTTCCATTTAAAATTTGAATCCAGCAATTTTATAGTCACCCCGGTGAATTGAAAGGTGCCCAAAAATATTTTGATTATACGAATAAACAAGCTCTATAAAGAATATGGATAAAGTTCACCCGATTTGTGTAGACATTGCAATAGCTTTATTATTAACAGTTTTTTATTCGAAATATTTCCTGGATATTGGGACAGCCTGAACTTATAGATACAATCTTGTCTAGTATCTGCTAGGTCTCTTGTTAGGTGCACAAACTCCACTTTTATTATCAAGTATAATTTCAGGATAGGTATTTCATTTCAATTTTGCCCATTACACTTTGTTGATTTATCCACCTTGTCTTAAATTAGAATCCAGCAAGTCAGCCCAGTTGATAGGTGCCAAAAAATACCTTGTATTATCGGGAATAAATTTCAGATACGAGTTTTTTGACTTTGGCGCACTTACAGCTTTGTTGATTGAGGCACCTTGCACTTAAGTGTGAATACTGCAATTTTCTTGTCACCACAGGTGAATTGATAGGTGCCAAAAAATTCCTTTTATTATCCGAATACATTTCAGTACATGTTTTTTTCACTTTGGCGCAGGCCAGCTTTGTTGATAGATCTACTTTGCAGTTAAATTTGAATACAGCAATTTGTAGTCATCACAGGTGAATTGATTAGGTGCCAAAAAATATCTTTTTATTATCCGAATACATTTCAGATACATGTTTTTTGCATTTTGCCCAGTCCTAGATTTGTTGATAGAGAAACCTTGCAGTTTATATTTGAATCCAAGCAATTGTGTAGTGCGCTACCACAGGTGAATTGATAGGTGACAAAAAAAAATTATTTTATTATCGAAAGAATAACATTACAGATACATGTTTTTTTGACTTTGGTGCACTGTACAGCTTTGTTCATTGAGGCACCTTGCACTTAAATGTTGAATACTGCACAATTTTTTAGTAACCAAAGGTGAATTGATAGGTGCACAAAAATACTTTTATCAATCCGAATACATTTCAGATACGTGTTTTTATTCACTTTGGCCGCAGGCCCAGCTTATGTTGATCTACATTTGCAGTTATATTTGATATCCAGCAATTTTGTTTGATTTGAGGGATTGAAGAATAGCTGTGATTTTAAGTCTTTTATTAAGAGAATTTCCCAAAAAACTCTTCACATACTTCTCAAATTTGTATATTTCTGAACATGGAGCCGAAATTAAGGTGTAAGCGAGCAAGAGGGGGGTAGGGACATGGAGGTAGAGGTACGAAGCGAGAAGGTGCTCCTTCTGTGCTGGCGACAACACGATGATAGGGAAATCATCAGTTGAAGGACCGTCAGGGCCTGTCATCGATGGGGTCAGGGCCCTGTGAATCTCAGTAACGAACAGCGTCGCCAATCTGTACCTTAGGTGGTTAATGCAAACTGCCATCCAGCAGTCTTACCTCTAGTCCTACCAGTAACGGGCACAAAATGTAGTCAATCAGCATCAACAGCATCCGTCTTCCAACATGAAAAACAGCCATAGGTCAACTCGTCTTACCCACACCAATGTGGTAATCCCTTTTCTGAAGACCTCTTTGATGACAAATGCGGTTGGGTCAGAAGGCATGTTAAAAGAATCAAGATGGCCAAAGAAGGATGATTTTCTCTGCTCTGACGCACTGTTAATGATTGCCATTCAGAGGAGGAGACAGGGAAGCCGGTCAATCGGCTAAAATCCCGGGCGGGTCGGCAACGCCTTGCAGTCCCTCTTGCTGTTAGCACGACTGCCTTGCTTTCTGGATGCAGAATGTCAGGGCGACAAGTCACCTTGTTGATGATGATGAATGACGACATGCGGATTCCAACGTGGTCTTTCAGCAGGGAATTTGCGTGCGAGCGCTTCATCACTGGTAACGAGGAGGGAAGGACGATGGGGTAGTGTCTAGTACGGGTGCCGCTCAAAAAAGGGAGAGGGCAGGTCGCTGAAGTACGCTGATATGATTCCGCAAGCAACGGTAAGCGCAAAACCACGCTCCTCGCTTATCGCCGTAAAAAGTTCCAGGGACCTCCTCAAGCCGGGCACCTTGCTTTGACCAAGCCTATGATTAACCTGGAGTCATATCGCCGCCTTTGTCGTTAAACGCCTAAGTAGAGGCAAGAACCTTAGGTGGTTAACCACACCAACATGTCCTAGTCACATGCAGCAGAATGCATGAGTTTGAAATGGAGGCAACACTTGGCCAAAAAAGGCCAGACCGACGCCGGGCCTCCCAACCACTGTCACACCCTCTGTCTCCGCCGCCTCCGCACCACAAGTGTTCATCAGCTGCCCATGCAACCAACCTGCCTCCGTTCACCCTCCTACCTTCTCCCGAGTACCACCGAGCACCCCATGAGAACCATCCTACCACTTCTCTTCCGCCAGTTTTGCCGACCGGCACGACGTTTAAGGCAGGCCAGTCTAGCATGCCACCATTCTGTCTTCCATGGTTTGGGAACAGAGGAAAACACTTTAACCCAAAACCAACCCAAAGCCCCAAAAGCCTGATTGTGGGCATGCAGGCTTTTGGCCTTGGAAATTTTGCCTTCCGTATGGTGGACACAGATGGGTTCCGCCACATCATGGCCCTTGTCCTAGCCTCCAATACCAGATGCCGAGCAGGCATTTCTTTGCAGAATAGCCTCACCTGCCCTGGCCAGCTAGTGTCATTAAATTTCAAAGCGGTTTGTCTGGCATCAGTGGCGGAAAAGTCCATCTGACCACCGAACACATGGACTAGTAAGCACGGCCAAGTCCGCTATATCTCTGTGACAGCTCACTGGGTGAGCTGGGTGGATGTCCCTGGGGTGACTGTGGCTCTCAGGCTCGGAGCCGATCTTCAAAAACCGCAGGGATGGTGTGCAGAGGTTCTTTCCCCCCAAGGTCATATGGTTGGCATCACGTTGCCAGAGGAAACCAGGCCGTGTTGAAATTAATATGACTTGGAGACCGTCACACAAGGTCAGGAGCTGTGGACAGGGCTGATCCGCAACGAAGTCGAGCGCTGTGGCTGGGGTGACGAAGAACCTTGTGCCAGCAAGGTAGTGTGCGATAATGGGCAAATCTGCTGCCGCCCTTAGATCGTAGGCTGGAAGCACATCCTTTGCCATGGAACTTGTCATGAACCTTGTCGTCCAGATATTTCTAAAGAGCTACCCGGGGTCTGGACTGCCTGCTGCAGAAGGCTCAAAGTCTAAATTCGCAATTCCTGCCGTTCGCCACCTGCTTAGTCCGCATGGCTGCGTTGCATGCGTCAGCTCGGCCCTCCACGTCAACCGTTCATTTTTGACGATTGCAACACGCTGGAATTCACCCTCACATGCTCTCAGCGATTGTAGGCGCAGCGCAATGCCATTACGCAGTACGAAGTGATACATGGCCTGACAAGCAGCGGTATGGGACCTCGGGGGTTTTGGCCCACCGTTGTGTTGGACGGCAGGTGAAAGAGGCTATGCACCATCCTTTGCAGTTTTGAAGAAGCCAACCAAAATGGTTCAGTGGCGGACAATGCCTTGTCCAGCAATGAGCATTGTGGTGATCTTAGTTCTGGAATGATCGTCGGACACTCTGAAAATCAACAGGTTCCCGCCAGCGACGGGAGGAGGTGACAGACACAGATGCGGGACACGGAGCCTTTATCTCCCGTCAAATCCACAAGGCCCGACAGTTCAGTTTCACAATTTCATCGGTCTTCATTAGGCAAGTGGTTCGGGGTACAGAGCTTGTGCGCATGGTGGCGCATCAGCTTCAGGGGTGATTCATCTAAGGCAAATCAGGGCTGTGTTGAAGCTTGTGCAGGAGGCAGCGGAGGAGGAGGAGGAGGAGGTATTCCTAGACCCAGTGTTAACCGACGTCCCTGCCTTGGAAGTGGTTGGCGCGAATTTGAAGCTGGAGGAGGAAGATGAGGGAAGATCGTTTGCTAGTGCACTCGACCCAGAGGCTGGGAAATCAAGTGCATCCATCTTCACATGAGTGCTTGGATTTGCTCCAATTTCCTCCAACAATGATCCTCGCATTAAGGCCATCATACATGACAACAGTTACTGGGGTGGCCACCCTCTGGAATCACACGAGTACAAAACAAAACTCAGAATTTTCCTTCCAACCCACCTAATAGAGAGTAAAAATGCAGGAAATGGAGACCTTGCTGATTGATCAACTGGAGGACCATCTGTTGCGTCTGTTCACGTTCACCAAATATGTCATGTGTACATCATCGAGCGACGTGACAAGCAGTAGATGCCAAGTTAGGCGTAGCCGGCAGCAGCAGGCAAGTGGCAGAAGCCTAATGGGAGTGTCCTCTGGCAATCTTTGTTTACCAACCTCACCTAACGCATTTGCAATGCAGGGAACACATCCAACCACACAGAGATCAGCTTAAGATCAATGGTGCACGACTATCTGCTCGTCTCAAACACCGATGTTTTTGTATGTGTTCCGGACCCAATAGATTCTGGGTATCCAAAATTGGACGAATGGCACGAGCTGCTCTGTCACCCCATAGAGGTGTTGTCCTCCCAGAAGGCAGGCGTCATATCTGAAGGCGGACCTTCAGCACAGTGGAGGAGTCATTACAGAACAAACACATTCCGACTTTCCACAGATAATGTGGGATCGTTTGACTTTCATCAAGATGAATCAGGCATGGATCTTGATGATGTTGTGGGCCCAATTGCACAGGTCACCGATTAGTTGCCGGTCTACTTCACATTCCTTTTCAAAACAGAAATGGTCTCTTGAAAACTTTTTTTTTAAATGATCATTTTTAGCTGCATTTTTTATTCTTGTTTCCCAACGTTCATTTTGCTTGGTTTTGCTGTGGAGAGACTGTAAATGACACCATGGTTTCATGGGACAACACCGCATTCATTTACCTCACTTGATCTTAAGAAGTTTTCGCTTTGTCAATGTTTTGGGTCATGTTGCTGTGAGATACAGCTATAATGATGCTCATTTGAACGAATGTGGCTTTAAGTTGGCATGTCTCCCTCTCAATTTTTAATTAGTGTCTGAGAAGTCATATTTATAATTTTTAGGGGTCATGTAGCTATGCGATTACAGCAATAATCATGGTTCCTTTGAACAGAAATGTGGGCTTTTAAGTGGCATTTCTCACTCACAATTTTTAACAGTGGCTGAGAAGTCATTTTTTATTAATTTTTTTGGGTTTGCTGCTTTGAAATGCAGCCAATACTTACAGGTCCTATTATAAAAAAAAAAATGTTGTTTCTAACAGACAATTTGTTCTTCACAACTGTCCAAAGTGGCTTCAAGGGTCATGCTTTGAATTTTTGGGGGCATTTTGCTTTGAAAATGCTGCTTATTACTCAGGTTTCTATTATAAAAAAATTGTTGTTTCTACAGGACATTTGTTCTTTCACCAATTGTCCAAAGTGGCTCACAGGGTCATGCTTTGATTTTTTGGGGGCAATTTTGCTTTGAATGCAGCTATTTACTCACGGTCCTATTATAAAAAAAAAATGTTGTTCTAACAGACATTTGTTTCTTCACAATTGTCCCCAAAGTGGCTTAAGGGTCATGCTTTGGAATTTTTGGGGCAGGTTTGCTTTGAAATGCAGCTATATACAGGTCCTATTATAAAAAAAATGTTGTTTCTAAACAGACATTTGTTCTTCACATTTGTCACGAGTGCTCAAGGGTGTTGGTTGCTGTCAGATTAAAGGAATAGGTAGGACACTGTATAATGGACACATATAGCAAAATGATTGTTTTTGCAAGATCTTTAACATAGCTATTCAACCCTGTATTGAGAAAACCCATTTGAATAACAATTAAAATAGAGAAACAAAGACATGGTGGGATTCCATCTTATTTTAAAAAATGTGTTTTTCTAGATTAAACTACTAAAAAACTTGCATGTACAAAAATAGCTTGGGTAAAAAAAAATCCTCTGATTGTACAAGGGAGGTACAGGAAAAACTTGAACCGATGTAGGTATTCAGAGGACAATGGAGTATTGGAGAGGACAGGAGCACAAGTACCAGAGACAATCTTCTCAGCACGTTGAGTTAAAATGAGAAAAAGAATTGCCAAGAAAAAGGGCACCTGGGTGGTGAACAGGGGCGAGGTTAACACCAGTATTTCCATTGAAGCTCAATTGGTCCGAACTCTTTCGGGGGGCAATGCGCTACCAGGTATTCTTTGATATGGGTACTGAGGAAGGCTGGAGTTCTCTCTCTTCGCACTCTGATTCAGCACGACAGTTTTCGTTTGCTGCGTCATCAGGGCATTTTAGCATGCGTGTTAAAATTGATGAAGGAAGGCAGCCTGGGCTCTCACCGCACCACTGTAACTCCGGCCCTGGGTCATGCTGTGGCACAGGACAGGTATAGTCAATGTCCAGTGCAACTAAATGGTGTTGAAAGGACTCCATTTTCCGGCATTTTTAATCTGGGGCAGCCGACAAGGTTTATTGGTAATAACTTGTTGGCCCAGGAAAATGGGTAATGGTGATGGGAAGGGCATTAGTTTTGGTTGGGTTGATTTGTATCATGGTTGCAGGAAGACAGGGGACAGTTGAGATTATATATGGGCGGTCAGAAGGTTTCTATGGTCATTCTGCGGTCCAGGACAGTGCTAGTAATTGGGCTAGTGCATATAGTTTTTGGGGGTGTAAAAGAATCATATTTTGCAAATGCAGGCATTTTTATTCCGGGGGGTCATAAGTAACAAGGTTTTAATGGTTCAATCTGAGGATTACTGGAACAGATTTAGGTGATAGTGTACAAGGTGATTTTTTTCGTAATAATTTTTGGGTGGGTTTGATTTCGTCGCAGTGGAAAAAGGCACTTGTAATAATATGGGGATGTTCCTGTATGGTTGTTTGGCTCTTGTCTTGAAAGGTTACTGGTCTAGGTGTGCTGGATTGGGGAATGTTCTTAGTTATTATTGAAGTGGTGGTTGTGTTTGTAGAGGGGTCCTTGGCAACTGTTTTTTGAGGGGGGGTCGTTTGATGGTTTGGGGCTCAAATTCGCTGTGGACATGGTAAGGGTTTGATTAATGGAATGTAGGGTTTCGCTTTTAGGAGGAAGGTTGTTTGTAGCAGGGGGCAGGGGCACTTTTTTTATCTAGGGTGTCATGCAGGTTTGGGGCTATTGCTTAGTGGTCCCAGGGACAGGGATTGTCATTGTCCTAAGTGAAACGAAAATTTGTTGTTGATAAGGTATCCTTTGTTCACTCCAAGGGCACTTTTAACATGTGCGGGGGGGTCATGCCAGGTTGGGGCTAATGATGCGTTCAGGACAGGGGAATATTCCTTGTCCAGTTCAAGTAAATTGATGGTTCCAAAATATACTGCCTCTCGGCCCTTTTTTAATGTTGTGGTGGTTGTGTGTGTGATCGCAGGTGTTTTAAGGGTCATGCTTGTGGTACAAGAAGGGATAGTGAATGGTACATGTGTGCCTTTTTTTTTTCCTGTGGCTTTTATTGCCTACCAATAGTGTTGTGCATAAGATGTAGCCAGGTATCAATTTGACTGTCTGTTGGCTGTTACAATTCCAGCTTCTCCGCCCTGGTTTGGGTTGGGTACAAAAATAAGGAATGAAGGTGTTGTTGCTATACCATAGCCTTTAATGGTCATCGCTCACAATGGACTGCTCACTATCGAACAACCTTATCAGATGGTGGCCGAATATCGACTATCGCCCGATGTCGATAGCCAACGTAATCGCTCAACACTGCTTGTGAGCACTGGTGTTGTAATGGCATGTGCCGCGGCCAGACACATGGTCCATTGTTCTGTCCATTTCCCATTGCCTCTATGGCGGCTTGTGCCTCAATCCAGGTCTTGGTATGCGGTTGTGCCCACTCCCAGCCTCTGCTCCCCTGCTCTGCTACTCACCTCTCCAGTGCACCCCGCTGTCGCTTCCTCCTTCTTGTCTCTCACTCGGTCTTTTTCCCACAACCATCCTATAGTGGGTACACACACTCCGCTCCCTGTTATAGATTACACCAATTACCGGCGGTGACCCAACAGTTCCACCTCCTGCCTCCGGTGAATCTGACCGTGACAGGTATCCTTCTCATTTTACACATTAATAATACATTTGATACAAAATTATACAAATTTAAATAAGATATCTGAAAATGTCTTAAAGAGTTTCTTCATTGATCCACAATCTCCTTAGTGATAATTTAAGCTTTTAATCTGCAAAGATATTAAATAATCTATGATCTTTATTGGTCTCATTCATGTGCAAGCGTCACATGTGGTTCATTCCATTTTGTAGCAGACGTCCACACAGGATGGGGAAATTACAGATCTGCATGTAAAATCTTAAGTAAATTACAGTACCGGGTATATGGTTAAGATTCTTTTTACAAATCTTTTTAATATGCTGCAGTTTTTTTTGCCCCTGGACTGTATCTCACAAATCCGCACCAACGTCTGTTGCAAAGTTTCACTATGAATTTAATTCAATCAATGATGTGAGAAATCCACAATTTTTCCGCACGAAAATCCAAATTTTGCTGCAGATATGCAGCAGATTTGCTGTTACATGTAGGTGAAAGGTAGACTTACCCTAAAAGGAGAATAGTATTGCTGCATATCTTACTTTCTCCACATAGATATCGACTGCAGGATAAGGCTGATAGTATCAAAGAACTTATTTATCAAAAAAACAAACAGTTGGTTCACTCTTTTGTTAATATTACTCACAAGAGACTGGACAGCATTAGATTCTGATATAAAGTGTATTTATTTTATATTTTAAAGTTGATAGCTAAGCTTTTAAAAATGCTGACCTATTCTTAGGATGCAGAATTTGTATTACATTGGTGAGTACTGCAGCCTTTTTATTGTTTATAGTACCTCTGCTAGGTAATTCACTTGATTGGGATAAAGAAGCAATAGATAGCACAGCTGCTATGAGAATCTGAGCTCTGTGATACATTTATAAGATTTGATGCTGAATTTAAAGCAGATTAAATATTAAAAGTGAAACACAAAGTACTAATGTGAAGTCCTGCTGACTCCACCCACATACAGTGATTGACAGTCTGTTCTGTATTACCCACTCATACATGGAAAGCTGTCTATCACTGTATGTGGGTGGAGTTAGCAGGACTTCCATTATCTCTTAATGACTCCATGAGGATTTAATTAATGTTTATTCAAAAATCCTGCTTCAAATCCAATAAACCTATAAAATTGCAGAACTCATGTTCTCTCCTTCTATCACATCTTGCTCTCAGATAGGGTAGCATAAACAAGATGACAGTTCCACTTAAAAGATTTGTAATGTTAGTATTATCCAAAAATATTTCACTAGTGTTTACTGTTGCATTTCAGATTGGGAAAGTCATTCAACCCAAATAAGTAAGTATTTCAATTTTGGTCAGCCTGAATCAAATTTTGCCATAGGTTGCCAAAAAAATAATCACTACCAGTAAGGATTGGGACAGGATATTCTGGTTCAACAGGCAAATAAGGCACATAGCCCCCACAATGAAAAATTCAGCTCACTCCATGCCTCCTTGCGCCCTTTTCTTGCCTAGGATGAAGTGGCATCTTAGGTGGTTGCCTGCCTTCTCCTACCCTTCGTCTCGGCCTTTAGTTGGGTTTATAATTTTTAGCCCTCTTAGGGCTTGCCTACCCCTCTGCAGCATTTCGGGGCCGAGGCACTGTCCTCAGGG